>JAXGGA010001466.1:0-151634 GCA_038373865.1 Uloborus plumipes | reverse complement strand
AAGATTTCTAGCAACTATACAGTTATTTCTTAAGCAAAGTTTACAACCTTACTTAAGAAGAAACTATTGCTGCTGCAAACCTTTATGGGAGCCCAATTTCTTAGAATTTTGCTACAGGTTTCTTCTGCTTTTTCTTACTTTGTGGATAACGAGGTACTACACGTGTCCTTAGCGCTTTCAACCGAAGAGTATAATTTCCTATATCTCTAGTTCTTGGAAAAATTTCTAAACTACTTCAGTCTTTGTGCAGAAAACATTTTGTATCACTTATTTTCATTTTAAAAACGGACTTAACCTGCTAGGCTACTTGGAACGTTATAATATTTATGTACATTATAAGTTTGCTGAGCCTGTAAAGATCTGTTTTCAAGTTAAAATGCTACACACACACACACACACACACACACACACACACACACACACACACACACACACACACACACACACACACACACACACACACACACACACACATGTATACAAACACACACACGTACTACATGCATTCTTACATATTACTGTGAACAATTTAAAAACGTCAAAATGAATCATAACGAGTGCGGTTAGTTGGCATTCGTGAGTAAAAAAAAAAAAATGTATATTTACTGCAAATGCCTTGTCAACTTTCATCCAAACCTCGTTATGCAAGAAAAAGCGATCAGAAAACTAATATTTTCTTCACTATACACTTCCTCTAAAAGTACCATTTTTGAAGCTTGTTTTGGTATAAAGATGAATACAGGCATAATTCAGTTTTGGGACGCCTAAAATTTAATATTTAGCTATCTTCAAGCTGCTGATATGCGCGAAGCATCTCCTGTACAGATTCCCCGAACTAATGAATATTTAATGTATATATTCCAAGCTATAACAGTCTGTAGTTAACTATTGCATCGGTACTCGGAATCGTGGTGTGGAATATCTGCGGCTGAAATAATTATTGGTAATATATTCATTAGAAATTCTGAATTATCTTCCATTCGGCGAGCATTCAGACGAAGTTGCACTTCAGAAACTGATCTATTTAATATTTTACGAGAATCATTGCACTATATGTTCAACTATCGGACTTCATTTCATTTCTTGGAAGAAGGCAAGGGGGGAGGTGGCGTTTAGAGAAAATATTCCTAGCTTATTTCAATACTTCCTCTTTCTATTCTTGGTTTCCTTGACAGCTAAAATACAATTAACTCCTGGTTATCCACAGTTGGACTAATCGGCGAGTGTTTCACTCTTTAGTTTTCCTTTTTTTTTTTTGCAATGATGACTTACTGGTCGCAGAAAAATGCAATTGGGTTATTAGTGGCTTCATTTTCAGCCATAATGTTAATGTACTGTTTGATATTTTTTCTGTCGACCTCGGATACATTTGCGCATGCCTGAGGCCTTTGCTGATTTTTTTTCTTTTTTTTTATATATAGTGGTGATGATGATAAGAGAGATAAGGAATGTGAAGAGATTTTGCTTTGCTTTGTTTTAATTTTTATTGGGTTCGTTCATTTGACGCGTTGGTTCGCGTTGATGTTTTTCTTTCTTTTACCTTATTCCTCTTTCTAATCAGTTTTAGAAAAATAAAATAACATCGGACTAAGCACAAATGCTACCATGGTTCATTTTTTAAAGCTGTCACCCTTTTTTGAAATAGAAAAGCTTAAAATTGTAGTATTTAAAGTTTATTTATGGAATTTTTGATATCAGCAATGTTAAACTAAACCGTCGGAATTATTTAATAATGAACATTAAAAGAAAATATAATAAAAGGCTCCATTAAACAATCCCACGTAACCATGCAGAGGTAATTTAATCCGTTTGCAGAGTCGATATTTAGTAAGTGCTCGTTTACTAATAACTGTGCTACTCTCTCGTCTCCTGAAACCTAGCGATCTAAAAGCCCTATGAAGTAGCCGACATTTAGTCTTAAGTGCTGCTATTTGCAAAGCACGTGCATAATATTATCTAAACCTATACTAAATTCATAGAAGCGGAAATTGTGTTGCACGCTAAAGGCATGGGTTAAATATACTACTGTGTGAAATGTTTCTTTTTCTAAATAAATGTGTCTTCTCGAAAAATAAATAAATAAATAATTCGAAAAAAAACAACAACAAAGGAATATTTGAACTTCAGCTCATTTATGAAAAAATTACCAGAAAAATATATTGAGCTGTGCAAAAGTACTTGTTTAACTATTTTTCTAATCGTCGTACATTCTGTAGGGTGCGTCACCAAAAAAAAAAGCAAATTCCTAGTTATAACAACTATATGTATCACAAATCAAAGCAATGTAATTAAAATATACTTGGAAACTGAGGCTTAAAATAAGGAAATATCTCTTTTTTAATAAATATGGTTAAAAACAATTGGGCAAAATCCAGGGGACAAGATGTAGTATCCTAAAGTAGAACTTTAAATTTTTGAGTTTGAAACCATCCAAATTAGAACTACACATCTGGTTTTGAAAATATTGAATACAATGCTATTCACAACACATTCCCCACTGATGGGAAGTGAAATGTACCAAACGTTTTCGAACAATACGTTTTTATTTTAATTTGCACGGACGTGCATACTATACGTGCCATATTTTTTTTCTCTTTTAAAAGACGTTTCTTTTAGGAAAAACCTACAAAAAGAAAAGATACCACTGAGCGGCATCAACGTACAATATTCAGCTCTATTTGAATTTTTTAAATATCGTACAGAAGGCTGAGATGGTGAAATTTGCAATTTCCCTTTCTGGCAACTCAAAATTGCGAACTTTCAAACAGGAAAGAAGTACAAGCAAGAGCACTCGAATGATTTCCTTAAATTTTGTTGCACGTTTTCTATTCTTTGCACTATTTCTGAAACGTCAAAGACGAAAATGAAATTTGTCCTAAGGTTGAATCTCATGCGATAACCGCATTGAACATTGAAGTTTATTTAAACTGCTCTAAAAAAAGTAATGCAGTAATTATTAACCCTCCCATTAACATGGATTTAAGGCTCTGTTGAAACTAGTGATACATTGGTGTTTTTGACATCAATGTTTGAGGGTCGATGTTTTCTCTAACATCGCTGTCTCTATTTCGTTATGTTTTATCGATATCGATGTCTTGTTATTAAACCAGTAATCTCTTTAAAAGATGTGGACATGAAAACAGAAAAATTTGCTTACAATACACTGCCAACTCGGTCATTCTACCCAGAGACTGAACTTTCGTGCTTGTTATAGCACTCATCTGTCCAAAATCGGAAGCAACCGAGCTGAAGGCAGATATCCTCTCATAAAAGCTAAGAGTGCCCCCCAAAAAAAACTGGTAGATGTTCCTATTCCGGACAGATGAGAGCTAACAAGCATGAAACTGCAGACTCCGGACCGAATGACAGATTTGGCGGTGTTGTTCATGTGCAGTCCTGGCCTTAGCACTGGCTTATGGGATGGTAACTTACTGCTTTATTTAAAGTTTGCTGTAATGATGAAAGCACTATAATATTAATTAGTTATTTCGAAATTATATTGCACTATTCTTCTGCTTTACCAGCTGAAATTACAGAACCTTGTGTAAAAAAAGTGCTCACCTAAGAAAAAAAAATACTGTTGTGAGAGAATGGAGACACCTTCTGGTGACGAACTTAATAATACTTTCACATGTGAATTAATTTTTTATGAAAGTTTCATTTTAAATGGTTTACTTTCTTAACCCATTTCGTATTTTGAAATAAAACGCATAAAAGTGCAAATTAGTTTGTTTTCCTTAAAAATGTTTGCATATTTTTTCCTGCAGTGGGGATAAGTAAGGAATTTTAGTACTTTAGACTTGCATAAAATATATTTTCAATAAAATCTAAAAGTTTTACTTCAAATGCCTCGTTAAACTCGATTCCGAAAAGTATTTAAACCCAGAAAAATATACATAAGTCATAAAATATCAGTAATTATAGCGAAGACAAGAAAAGGACTGTTTCTGTGAGAGTGAACCATCTACTTATATTAAAAACTGAGTATCTTTCTAACTATCTTTCTAACTATCTTTCTTTCTAACTATCTTTCTTTCTAACTATCTTTCTATGTCACGCTTCTTTCTCCTGAACGCCAATGAACTGAAAGTCGAACCAGGTACCGATAAATAGGTAATTTTTCAAGCTTCATTAGTTTCAATCTATATAATTATACGATTTTAATTAGCGAAGATATCAATTAATAAGTAGTCAAGTTTAAAGCGATTAAGCCTAATAAATGATTAAATATGAAATCCATTCTTGCATTGCAAAACGTGGTTGCCATGCCATGAAACAATAATAAAAATGAAAATGAGAATTTTGAATGAAGGCTTAACTAAATCAAACACGAAACTCATAAGCGGGCGACTTACATAGTATTTTTATCGCTAGCTACTTGTAATATTTTGAAACATTCATTTGTTGAAGAGCCTTCTACTTATATTAAAAACTGAGTATCAATGTCTGCTTTTTCTCCTTTGAGCGAGCTGAACCAAGGGCGGATCCAGCTTCTGGTTAAGGAGGGGGTCATTTTCGGAAAGGGGGGGTCAAAGTGCAATTTTTGTGCAAAAATGGGGTGGTTTGGCAGTTTTTTCGTAAAATAAGTCCCAAAAATGCAATTTTTTGCTATATTTGGTCGGTTAAGGGGGGGGGGGAGTCATGATCCCCATGACCCCACTCTGGATCCGCGCCTGAGCTGAACTTACTGAAACTTTCCTCACCATCTTGAAGGCGCGAAGCATCTCAATAATTCGAATGATTTTTTTTATACAGGAAAAAAGTAAAGGCGTGAAGCGCCTGTTAGCGAGCCGCCTTGGCGGGGAGTAGTTTCTTGACATTTTCCTCACTACTTTCAGGGCACGAAGTGCCCGTGCAACGCCGGGCCACGTTCGTGGTACGTCTTGAAATCGAATGAACATTAAATTATATCAAATAAAACTTCAGAATGAGGTAAAAGTTAGAGAGGGGGGACGTTATGCATCAACATGCCGCAGGAAGCTAATCTAGCTGCCCTGGCAGCTAGTATACATTTAATACGTGTGTTTCTGATTTACATACAGCTCAGAAGAGGCTGTGTTAAGACAGCTGAATTGTGTCCGAATCGACAGAACTTCTTGTTGAGAGAGGAAACCTTTGAACCTCAAAATGGTACATACAATGTGTTCTGTAGTTTTTACTATAAAATAGTTGATTGGCTCATTATTACTGTTCTCACATAGTGTATATGTTTTACGTAGTATTATGACTATGTTAAATTTTTCGCAAAAGTTTTCCTTTTTTTCTCACGCTTTGAAGTTTTTAAAGGTTGAGCTTTACCATTTTTTTCTTCATATTCCATATGGTAACTTATTACTAAGTTTAAATAAAGCAATACTGCTTAGCATAACTTGTATACAAAACTACGACATATCATGAAAATACTCACAACACACAAGAACATGCAACGAACGTTTATTCACAAGAACACAAGAATGAACCAAACAAAAACGATGCCAAAACCAGAAAGCTAAAGTATAATTACGATTACGATTATAAAAACCCAATATATAACATTCCGTATTTAAATGTTATCTGTATGTATAAAAATTCATGTATTGTTTGTATGTATGTTTGTTCCTTATACAAATCCAGTTTTCGTCGGATTTTCATCAAAATTGGCACAGAAGTTCCTTGATGCACTAGAATTCGCATAGGTGGGGTTTTAAAATTTTAAAAAATCAAAAAAGCGCAAAATTGAAATTTTTCGTCCCAAAATAGCCATTTTCTTTCAATTTTGAATAAATAGTGTAATAGAGGTAAGCCTTTAAGCATACAAATTAATAAAATTTATTAAACATTTACGTATGAGTATTTTCGAGCAAAGATTACGATTAACAATGAATTATCAATTAAAGGCTGACCTATTTCATTTTAGCATGAAATAAGTTAGAAACAATTATAATTCATGTTCTAATTAACTTGGAACATTGACACAAATATTGTATGATGCAGAAAAATTAGAGGTTCCGATCGATATTTAATTCTAATTTTTTCGCGCATTTTTGATAAGTACCCGGGCAACGCCGGGTAATAAACTAGTTCTTCGTAAGCTTTGTACACGTAAAGAATCTAACGAACAAGATTCAACGGATTTTTTTTTAAGTACAAAGTTTATTTTACTCAAGTATCATTTCTACCCTCTCAGGAAATAATTCAAGTTAAAGCCATTAGTTTCGAATAAACATCATCGATATTCGTACCCAAAATTTATTTCTACATGATTGATGAACGAGAGGTTTCAAGCAACATCCCAAATCCTTCATAGCGTGGGAACATCGTTTGAATTTCATGAATCTTGCAATTTCTAGAGAACATTAAACGCATCGATATTCTAAATTGAGGTACATCTGCCTAATGCTCCCGTACTTTAGACTTGCATAAGTCATACATAGAGCACCAAACATTACTCGTAACAAACTAATGCATTTAGTTCTGCTTCGAACTAGCAAGCATTGGCATACACTATACAACTGTGTTTACAGACTATATTAATGCATGCAATGTTTTCATGTAATAAGAACTGCTTATTATAGGATTAATTCTCATTTAAGCAGTAGATACAGTTTTCAGAAATTGTGGATTCTACAACCAAGACTACCTCGCCCCAGTTGGTGAATTTTCAAGATGCAGAAAATCGACAGAGTCTATGTCGTATAATTCTGGGACATGTAAAAGATCCCTCGAGTACTCGTTCGGCATGGAATATCTCTTGGCAAAATTAAATTTCCTGAACAGTTTCACATCGAATATAGCTCATGTGCCTCCATAATGTCTCCATACACAAACATGTGAATAATTTTAAAATGATATTGCAAAACATAATTTAATCACTCCTAAAATTTATTTTTTTAAGGCAACATACTGAGCAGTCTATAGGACCAAAACATATCTAAAATATTTTTACTTTAAGCTTATTAAATAAATACTCGATACGGATGACGGATTTATTCACCATGTTATTATAATTTTTATTCGATCAAAATGTACTTAATACATGTAACCAAAGTTTTCCAAGCTAGTACGTGGTTATTAAAATTTATCTGAATTTCATTAAACTATATTTTCAAGCTTTATTTAGAGAAGAATTTTCTTGAATTTAAATAAGGGTTAGGAGAAAATTGTACTATGATGGATTTAATAAAAATGTATTATGTTTCCAGTAGTAAGATTAACAAAGGAGTTTAAATTGATTGTAGTTGAACAAACAGTGTAATATTGATCTATAAATAAAAATATTTTAATTAATTTAATATTCAATTAAAAAGTAATGTAAAATAATAAATGTTTAATAGTAATGTAAAAAGTATTTTAAGATTTTGTACACAAAGAAATACGCTAATAAAAGTGTTGAACTCATTATTTGATAGGAAAATAGTAATAGTATTACATTAAATTTCCTTTTCGTAATTAACAATAGCCGTAAAAATGCGAAAAACCGAAACAGCTAGGGTGCATCAACTATACTCGGTCTATCACATTTACACACAACACCACGGATCGCAATGTATCTCGTAACAGTTTATAGATAACAGAGTTTTATTATTTTAGATTGAAAAAGAGAGTGAGCATTTAAAAATGCCTCAAAGGTACAAAAAATACACAATAAGAATAAGATACCAAAATTATTTTACGAAACCGAAATGCATGGTGAAAATTAAATTTTACTGTCGCAAAAGTTTACACAAAAATCAGTCTTAACACTCAAATTATCGTAATATTTAATTTGTAAGCGGCTTTTTCAAAAAACTTCACAAACACGATTAATACAAATTTCGTAAAACAAGAGCAAACAACTTGAAAGAAAATCAACTTATTTCAATTTGAAGTTTTAGATCTCAAATAACCGCCATCAGCATGTAGGGAGGTCTGTAATAAATTCTTCCGAACAAGTTTTCTGTGGGTGTGTAAGAAATTGACTTTTGTTGCTGTCTTATTGAATTTCTCACCCAGCTTCAAGACCTGTCAGATGTTTACAATAGTAGTTTCGACAAATTGTATGTCCGGTCCTTCCTAGTACCGACTCGAAATAGGAAATATGGAGAGGACACGTGTGATTTAGAAACCAAACTCATAAGATTTTCTCCATCCGTAGTATATTTTACAGTGGCACTTACTAGCAAGCTCAATGAATGAATTTTCCAAAGTAGTTCTCTTTCATAATTCGATATATATTTGCTGATGCTTACAACAGGATCAACGGTACAAGTTTTTGCCTTCATTTTGTTTTTCCCAAAGTAGCAAATATAATTCCATATGAAACTGAAGTACCTAAAGTCGTCAGTATGAGGCTTTTCCCGATTTCAAGAGAATCAAAAAGCTTAAATCCAGCTCGCTTCTCACGAACTTGTTGCACAAGTGTGTTTCTGAAACAAATGTGATCATCATAAATCGGTATACTGTCCACACTTTCACGTAGTTGGCTTGTTGCCTCTGTAACTAAAGACGCTGAGTAGCATATAGAGAAAAAACACAGTATATTCCAGAAGAAATAAAACATTGTGTTCAGAGTAACTGGCCAATCTCGAAATGAAACAAAAAAGGTAGAATAAAATCCCAGAAAAACATTTAAATTACAAGATGCATATGCAAGAAGCAATGGCAGGTGTAACAATTTTCCGACGGACGTTATTGTGTTGCAAATTTCGTTATGCAGGTAGATTAAGTGTCTGTAGCTCTTAGCCGACCCTTGCAGCAATATTTGGCTGTATATAATTAAGATCTTTCTTATGACGATGCACATAAAGTAGAAAGTTAGACAGAAGATTGGTTTTAAACTTTGTATGAAGAAAATGCGTATAATCACAATTACCCTATGATAATTTACAGAGACCTTTCTTGAGATAAACACATTAAGCTGAAAGCAGACCTTTATGAGGATGAGAATTAGATGGGCAACAACAAATCTAGGTGGCTGAGATTTTAAACCCGAGTTTCGCAGCTTTTGTATTCGAGAGTAACTTTCAATGACTTTGTTAACAGCAATTAAAATATCATTGCTTTTACTATGAATTAAAAGTCGGAAAAACATATCCAAAGTCCTAAGTAGCCACAGGGTGGCTTGGTATTTAGTTAGTTCCCGATATCTGGATGTCAGGAACCAGAATTTGATGGATAATTCGATAACAAAGTTTAAGTCTAGCAGAAGAGCCATTATAATGAGAAATATTTTCACCTTCTTACTTTTCAAATGATGGTGAAAATTTAAGCAAAATGAGCCTGATGCAAGAAACAAAAGTGAGAGCATAAGAATGCTCTTTCTAATTGGTTTAATTTCCATCATGGCTAAGTTATGCACTGATACATCTGATGAAGACTTGGAGGCAGCTTTTGAGGAATTACTTTGTTTCTTCATTGTATCTTGAAACAGATTTAATTTATAAAAATGAAAAATATCTAACTAAAATTTCTTTGATGCATATTTCGCTTTAAAGTTCTGACACCAAGGGATCAAAGAAACTTCATTTTTGACTTTGCATTTCTATTATAAAGAAGAACAAAGCACGAATAATGGTTTCTTCAGATACCTCCAGAGTATGTTCAAGTTCATATATTACTTATATACTTGGAGTACTTTTGAATAATAAATGCAACGCATTGATATTTTTAATAATCTGATAAAATAAAATACATTAAATATGTAGCATTTTCTTCGGGAATTTTCAAATTCAGTAGATTTTTGTAACATAATCTTCAATTTTCTTGACTCTTATAATACAGTATTCTATGTATTTCAGTCTTTGATCACAATGCTTACAACATGATCTTCCATACATACACATATTATTTTAAAATATATAATTAACTTAATACTTAAAATAAGGCAATTTAATTATACTTGCTCATTTCAGTATAATCTCTGTTTAGTTTTAATTGAAATTGCCGCTTCTTCATGAAAGCCGGTGTAAGATTTCCTTCGTTTTCAAGTTCGTTTTTGAGAAACATTTGACATCAGGATCTTACATCAAGCCATAGAAGAACAACGCATTGAAACATTTTTGGGGGTCCTTTGCTTATAACAAATTTTATTTGGATTATTTGGTTAAACTGTACTTGCGCATTGCATTTAATATTGATATTGTTTCGTCTATGCAGTTCGATTGAGCAACAGTTTCGGAAAATTATTAACAAGGGCCCAAAGCTCTGAAAATCTCTTGAATAATATATTACCTTTGAACATGCAAGGTGAGTTTTAATAAGTTTTTCTGATTTATTATTTATTGGAAGTACGTTAAAGAACAATTTTTCTTCATAATACTTTTAATATTAGTTTCTTCCTGTTTACAGAATAAAATTATTTTTTAAATCTACTCTTAGTCATTACTTTTTTTTTTAAATAAATTATTAACACAGTGCTCTGTTTACTTATCCGTATCAGAGTATGAATAGCCTACGCGTTTGGAAAAGAAGTTTAATGTGAAATAAACTGCCTTTTATTGTAAGATCTTTAGAATAAATTACATTTTGCAATGTTTATAATTTGCAAACTGTTTTGAGTAATTTGAAATTATTGTGTATCTTGTCAATATTTTTGATGAAGACAATTTTTTTCTATCGTAAAATTATTATCAATAAATTTATAAAAACATATGCTGCGTGAGACATCAAGTTTCTTCAAAAAATGCAAATACAAATTATTTAAATTTAATACGATAAAGCAAATGTTTGGTTTGTTGAAAAATCCCAAATGAGTTTATTTATAGGAAATTTACTTTTGGTGAAAAAAATAGCCAAGCAATGCATGATTACAGCAAAAATTGATAGCTTTTACGTAAACACTCGCACACGTATGTCAGATATACTTTTAATACATTTCAATATTTAAAGGCTAAAATACTTCAAACAATAAACATTACTAAATTGACATTACTGATTGCTGTTTGGATTCAACTTATTCACTTTCACTTTTATGGTTGCGAAGCTAGGGTTAACAGAAAATAAATTCGGAACATTGCCAAGCTTTGCTAAGTTTACGTGCATCCAATTTCTTGCTAACATTGCAAATTGAAAAAAAAAAAAAACGCGTGACAAGTGAAAGGGATTCACTTGTTAGTCTTTGGCATGTGAACCAGTCCTTTTATTTTTATTTTTATGCACTGATGATATGACTTGCAGTTTATAGCCCCGAAACAGCTATTTGCTATGTTTTAAACTCTTTTTAATTGTATATATTTGTACTTTTTAACCGTTGTCTATTTTTACTCATTTCACATAGTACAAAGTTTTTAAAAGCTGTTTTACAATTAATCTTGATGTGTCAGCTCGTTTGCATAGTGGTTTAATACAAAGGTAGCCTAACTACTTAAGTTCGGTTTTAAGCTAGGCTTTGTATATTGGTTAATCAAAGGAGACAAAGTACAGTCTCGTTTGTTGTTTAAATTATTAGATTTCAAAAAAAAAGCCGCAATATTAAAAGGAAATGTTCTTCCTTGACTATTTTTAAAAGAGAAATGCCAATAACAAATTTGATGTTCTTAATGATCGCTATCATGTTTCTTTCCTAACGTAGCAACTATAATAACGTGTGAAAATGAAGCTCCAAAAGTCGTCAAAATGAGGCTTTTTCCTATTTCAAGAGAGTCAAAGAGCTTAAACCCCCTTCGTTTCTCTCGAACTTGTTGAACTAGTGTGTTTCGTAAACAAACGTGATCGTCATAAATCGGTATATCATCTACAATATCGCGCAATTGGCTAAGTGCTTCTGTAATTAAAGAAGCTGAAAAACATATAGAAAGAAAGCAGAAAATATTCCAGAAAAAATAAAACAGCGAATTCATAGTTGCTGGCCAGTCTTCAAAAGATACAAATAAGGTAGAGTAAAACCCCAAAAATATATTCAAATTACAAGATATGTACGTAAGTAGTAATGGTAAATGCAAGTCTTTGCCAATTGATTTTATCATTTTTGATATTTCATTGTGGAGGTAAAGTAAGTGCCTGTAGTTCTTAACCGAGGCTTGAAGTAGTATTTGACTGTATATAAAAATTATGTCCTTTATAAGGACACATATAAAGTAAAAAGTTAAGCAAAAAATCGGTTTTAAACTTTGTAAGAACAAAATACGAAGGATCAGATTGGTTGTGTAAAAACTTATGGTGCTTTTTCTTGAGAGTAAAATGTTCAGTTGAAAGCCGACCTTCATGAAGATGATAATTAGATGTAAAATGATAAATCTGAAAAGTTTAGACTTCAAAACGGACTTTTGCAGTTTTTGGATCCGAGTGTAAGTTTCAGTGACTTTGTTGACAGCAAGAACAATGTCTCTGCTTTTGTGATAAATTAAAAGTCGGAAACAGATGTCCAAAGTTCTAAGCAACAACAGTGTCACTTTAAATTTGCTTAGTTCACGATATCTAGATATCAAGAGCCAAAAGTTGATGGAAAGTTCGGATATAAAGTTTAAGTCTATTACTAGTGCTAATGTCATTAGAACCATTTTTGTCTTACTTTTTAAATAATCGTGAAAACTTAAAGAAAATATGCCTGATGTATAAAATAGTAGCGAAAGCATGAACTTCTTCTCTTTAATTGATGTTGTCTCCATCACATGCTAATTCATAGAAATTTACATCTGATGAAGAAATGGTGGCAAGTTAAAATTATTATTTCGCTTCTTTATTATATTTCAATTCATATTTTATTCTTATAATTTGAAATTTGTTTACTTAAGCTAGAAGACATTCACTCTTTAACATAAACTCCTTCTAAAATTTCATAAAATAGCGTTTTATTTTAAAGTCTAAGAAACTTTTGAATACCATTATCATCAACTTTGAAGGAACCAAAAATTTCCTATCACAAAACGTTACCAAACTTTAGTAAAAGTCTTATTTAACTTCTTGCTCTATTTCTTCAAAACTATCAGCCTTAAAAATGTATGCTGTTTCTTAAATTTTCTTGGTACTAATTTCTTTTATTATTTCAACTTTAAGTTTTGCCTCTGCTCATAATTGCTTTAAACATAATATCAAGAGCTCTTCTGTGTTTTTATGCTCTGTTCTGAGCAACTTATTATCTTCAGAAATAAAGAACACTTTGAATTACCTTGAAATAATTTTCAGAAAATCTATTAAAACTATAACTGATATATCTTTTAATGTGTCGTATAGGAGTTATAATATTAAAACTTCTTGACAATATTTAGAAACCTTTAGAAATGTCAGTTTTATACTTCAGGTTTATTTTATCTACATCAAATAATGATAGTAGATAATTCTAAAACGATACATTTTCGGAAAACGCAGCTGATGCTCTCTATCCTTTAAGGATTTGTTTGAAAATATTAACAAAATGTTCTTTGCTTATTCCTTTGATTAACAAGAGTAGTTTTTAAAGTTTATTATAAATTCGTTTGCGTTTCTTTTTCTCAACGTTTTTTTTTTTTTTTTAATGTAGTGCAATTAGTACTTGATCTATGTATGGTAATAATTACTTGAATACTTGAACCTATTTAGTGAAATTTCAAGAATTATTTTAAACAAACATAGGAATGCCAAAAATAATATCCTTAACTATATGTTACGCACTTTGATATTTTAATTGCAAAAAGAAGAAAGCACTAAAGACCTACTGAATGATAATTTATTACGATACTTTAAACGTTTCAATGATTAAATGAATCACATCAGTGTGTTTTTCCAAACGTTAATTCCATTTTATTTAGTTTTGAGTCAGATCTGCTTAAGGAGCAAAAAATTCTTTAATGTAATAATATGATGTGGTAAAGTCATATCAATTTCCACAACGTTTCTAAATGCAATTTTTTCTAAGTGCATGCAACTCTTGAGCACAATAGTCTACATTTTTCAATGTATTTAATGATTACGAAACTATTTTTACCTCCTACAACATGATCTTCCATGTTTTCGGTTATTATAAACCAAGCTTCAATGTGCATCTAGTTTACCGCATACCTTTTATTGTGATGCTTGTAACGTGATCACTATTGGGCACAATTTTTGTTCAATATTTAGTGATTATTCCACGTAATTGATAAATACTGGACTATTTGTTAGCCTTATAACTTAATCTTCTATGCACTTGATTTTTATAAAAAGATCTTTCGTGTTGCATTTTATATAAGACAAATTGAGCCTAATTCTTTCATCATCACCACATCTTCAAATTAGTTCATCTTAAGAATCATCTTCTTTCATTTTAAAAGTGATATTCCTCTAGCTTTGGAAAGAAATTTCAAGCTTTCTTTTCATTCAGAGTCAATTTTAGGAAAAACATTAAGGAAACTCAAGGATAAAAGGACACAAATAATGAACCCATCAAAATATATACTGCTGAAAGTGTTTGGAAAACAAGGGTTTATCGTTTTGGACTCGCATTTGATGCAAAGCAGACACTAAAAACTATATTTTAACTGCAGGAGGTTCTACTTATTAAATTTTTTATTATTCTTTTTCATCATGTGTTAGATAATAATCTATTTGGTATACATTTTGGACTATTGTGTAGATCGCTGCATATCACCGAAAAAACTTATATTTTAATTTCATTGATTTTTGTTTACATGTTATTACATATGAAACTGTTTGGGCTTCACAATCATTATATTATCTTTTTCTTTGAACTAAAATGGAATCTTTTTCAGACGTTTCTTTCGATTTATCCGATACATCTTTATTACCAATTTAATTGGCTACGCTTAATGTTGGCTTAATGTTGTTGCATGCAGACACTAAACAGTTGTTTACGTGAAAAGCGAGCTCCTTTCTCAGATAATATAAAAACAACGAACAAAATAAATTTAACCGCACACACAAATCTAAAATATTTCATTTCAATGACTTTTTGATTTACTTAATAGTTTTATAACTTTATTATATGAACATGAATCGTCGCATGTCTTGCCAATATTTTGGACCAGAAATGAATCCTTTTTCGTGAATGTTTACAGTAAAATGAGTACAATTGTGTCAGGTACAATTTAAGGAAGTTATAGTTAAATTATATATCTCAAGTTGAGTAAATGAGTTGTAATACAGCAGTGAATATTTGTCAAGAAATCAAAACTGTAATCATTTTGCACACATTTATTTTCAATAGTGCGATATTCAGCCAAACTATATGTGCTGAGAATTTAATCTGATTTAGTTAGAGTTATGCACAATATCAGAGAAAGAAATATGCGCCATTATTTAGTTCTTATTTCAAAAATAAATATATAATAGCATTGGTCACGAAATATAAATATAGTCGAGCCCGATTTTACTTTTTCTGTAGATCAGTGATAAAGAACGTACCGAGCGGGAAACGTAAAAACGGGATTGGGATTAATTATCTCGGTATATTAGTAAAAATTGACACTTATTCAATGAACTAGAGGGGAAAATGAAGATTTTAAGTTTAATAATTGCAAGTAGATCTCTATGAATTGTCGTAAATAATGCTGTGAAGAGTACTCTTTTCTATGCGTCATATATAATGCTGTGGTGCTTATATCAGATGATGTGAAGTCATATACAATACTTCAGGGTAGGGGTGCGACATCGAAGGCAAAACATCGATGTTTCAAGACATCGATGTTTGAAAAGTTTTAAAGTGTTGATAGTATTGATACATCGACCGCAAAACATCGATCTTTTTTTATTTAATTGCTTACACATTTAAATGTAGTTATTCAGTTACTCCCCAATACAAGAGCCTCTTTATACATTCAATTAGATATATCTTTTGTCACCTGGAAAAACATCAACAGTTAGATATCGATGTCAATTAAGAAAACCTTTTTCAGTGAGATATATTCTGTAAACTGTTGATCGACTGCGAAACTTTTTTTTTTTGTCGCATTTTTTTTTTTTTTTTTGCTGAAATGTAAAACATCATTGAAAAAAATATCAAATGCAAAACAGCGATGTTTAAAAATCATTCACAGTAAATCACCGTTAGTGATTATTATTATTATTATTATTATTTTAAATTTGATAGATCTTGAAACTAGTGGTTAAAAAGGATGAATAATTTTCATCGCATATTTTTATTTGTTTTTTACTAAAATGATGTAAAAATTGCCTCGAAAGAAGGAAAAAAAATGAACGTGAAACAACGATCATTAAGATATTTTTAAAACAAAAACGGGGAAAGCAAACTACAGATGTTTCAGAAACATCGATAATAATCATAGAAATTTTTTTCCAGTGCTTTCTTTTTTCCATAATTGCAACTTCTGATTAAAGATGAAAACTGTTTAACAATTGTGTTTATCGTATATTTTTCTTTGACTTTCTTTGCTGCCATATAAAACATCGACATCAAAAACAACATCGAACACAAAACATCGATGTTGGAAAAACAGCGATCCTCGAACATCTTTGGTAAAAACATCGTTGTTTCCAAAACATCGAGATCAATGAAGCAAGCCTACTTCAGGGTATCCATAACAAGAGTAGATATCCTAAATTGCTAATTTTTATCAACTAATTTCGGCAAAGTGTCATGTAATATTTCACAGTTGTTCGTTTCCGTGTTTTCAATCAGTTGCTTAGTAACTAAACAATATTAAAAGCGATCGTTAGTTTATACTTTTAAAATATAGTAAACTTTTACAAATATTGTATTGTTCGAATAAGAAGCAAAACAGAATCAATTTCCAGATGATTTTTGACATTTCGTTCCTTTTAACATAATCTAATGAAAACATGAATGTTTAATCTTCAAATTATTAAAATTTCAATCATTTATTTGATAACATTGTTGTGTTCACAAATCTAAGATAATTCGAAAAAAAAATTGTTTTAAAACACTCTTTCTATACAAATAAAATACTGTTTTAAGAAAATTGTGCCTTGAAAATAAAACTAAAAAACCGATTTAGAAAGAAGATATTTTCTCTTGCCGTTATTTTAAATACTTTAAAATTAGTTACCATTCAAATCTAATCTTTATCAACAGGCATGTTAGCAAGCACGAAAAATATGCGGCTGTTCAAAAAAAAAAAAACATAGTATTGGAATTTTACGCCAAAACTATTAAATAACTGCAACGGTTGCCTAAAGCCAAAGCATGGAAAAACATTCTCTATTTATCTTTGTCACTGCGAGTAAAACCAAGTAAACACAACTCTTGCAAATAAAGCAAAAACCCATAATCGATAGAAAACTTGAAATTCATATTTGACTTTCTCTCCCTCGAAAAATCTTACGCGTTTTTCTTACGATGCAAATCCGTGCATTCAACATCAGGTTATAAATATGTATATTTTCAGCTGGCGGAAGATATTGATTTAAAAGAAAGCACAAACATACACTTTATAGCGAAAAGTGAATTATTTTATTTTTTAAATTATTCGTTTCGTTTATTTTTGTCAAAGAACGTTTTATACAGACAACAGATATTTCCTATTTTACAATTGAAAAAGATTGAGTAATAATTTTAAAATAGTTCTAAAGTACAAAAAATACACAATGACAATACGATACAATTTTTTTTTTTTACAAAATAATTCAACTTATCTACTAATTAAATTTTTAAGCTTTTTTCTTTAAATATGCGAAAAAACAGGATAAGTGCAAATTTCATAAAATAATTATGAAACTGAATTGCAGCTTGATGAAATATCAACTTCATTCAATGTGGAGTTTTATATCTCAGATTACCCCCCCCCTCACATTATAGTGTGTTACTTTAAAATAGGCCCATGAAAGTCACAAGTTTTGCGTCGTGCCCATGGAAACTGCTAAGGTAATTCATTTATTTTAGGTTTGTCGAGTTAGGTTTCCATGGAGATGGCGCACAATTTGTGACCTTAGTACGCATATTTTAAAGTAACAGACTATAGCATATACGTATCAGTTTAATCACCTGCAGAGCTTTTCAACGGGTGCGTAAAAATAGATTTATAAAAGTGCTCTTTTGGATTATTTTTGCAGCTTGTAGACATTTTGAAACTTTACATCTACAGTTTAAACTAGTGGTTTCCACCTGAGGGCGAACGCCCCCAAAAGGATGATTTCGCTCGTCAATGGGGCGATAGGTGGCAATCAGTATTTCAAAGATAAAATAATAATAATAAAAAGCCAACGAATATCGAAATTGAAAACGCATACAAAACCGATTGCTTCGAGTTCAGACAAGGAATATCTTACGCAAAATAAAATTCAGGAGTTCCTTCCACACACCCCGGTTTTACCTTAAAAAGTATTTCATCACTCATCTAAAAGTCAATAAATTTTCTTTTCTTCTTTTTTTACAGATGTTTAATTTATAGTGTTTTCAAATTAAAGTTATGGATTTGACGTAATTTAACTGCCCCATATTCAAATTAGAAAAAAATTAAATTTATTACTTCTGTTTTTAATTAAACACGTCATTGATTTTAATCCCTTCAAATAGTTATGTATTCGTTTTGCTGATGAAAGAAGAAAAAAAAAGAAAAAATGGATAACACTGCTTTAGTATATACATTTTTATTTCAAATAAAAATTTAGCATTTATATTTTCAATAATATCAACATACACTAGAGCCAACTTATATTTTTATTTATTGTTTTTTCAAGGAAGAAGGGGAAGGGGGAATAAGAGTTCAACCTTTAGAAGGGAGTGATGGTCTCAAAAACCATGGGAACCACTGGTTTAAGCTAATTGTTAGTAGGTTCTTTTCTAGCACCTGATCCGGAATGGGGAATATAAAAAGAAATACGGAACGAGGCAATATAGTAAACTCTAAAGGATATGATGAACTCTATAGTAAACTTTAAATGAGGCGCTTAGCATAGTGCTCAGTCGATGAATTTTCTAAACTTTTTTTGTTTTGTTTTTCCACAATTTGATATATTTTTGCAGATGTTTTCAGCAGATTTGACGGTATCAGTTATTGCCTTCATATTTCTTTCCCAAAGTAGCAAATATAATTCCGTACGAAAATAAAGATCCCAAAGTCGTCAGTATGAGGCTCTTTCCGATTCCAAGAGAATCAAAAAGCTTAAATCCAGCTCGCTTCTCACGAACTTGTTGCACAAGTGTGTTTCTGAAACAAATGTGATCATCATAAATCGGTATACTGTCCACACGTTCACGTAATTGGCTCGTTGCATCTGTAACTAAAGACGCTGAGTAGCATATCGAGAGAAAGCAAAGTACATTCCAGATGAAATAAAACATGGTGTTTAAAGTCAATGACCAATCTCGAAACGAAACAAATAAGGTAGAATAAAATCCCAAAAACACATTCAAATTACAAGATACATATACAAGAAGCAATGGTAGATGTAAGAGTTTGCTACTTGATGTAAATGTGATTGAAATTTCGTTATGCAGGTAGAGTAAGTGTTTGTAGTTTTTAACCGAACCATGAAGCAATATTCGTCTATACATTATTAATATCTTCTTTATGACAGTACATATAAAATAAAAAGTTAGGCAGAAGATTGGTTTTAAACTTTGTATGAAGAAAATCCGTAGAAACATATTGATACTATTATAGTTTACAGAGACATTTCTTGAGATAAACATATTAAGGTGAAGGCAGACATTTATGAACATAATAATTAGATGTACAACAACCAATTTAGTTAGTTGAGACTGAAAACCCGAGTTTCGCAGCTTCTGAACCCGAGAGTAAGTTTCAATGATTGTGTTAACAGCAAGTAAAATGTCTTTGCTTTTACGATGAATTAAAAGTCGAAAAAACAGATCTAAAGTTCTGAGCAACCACAGTGTGACCTTATACTTACTTAGCTCCCGGTATCTGGATATCAGGAACCAAAAGTTGATTAATAATTCGATTGCAAAGTTAACGTCCAGTATTACCAGTAATGTAATGAGGATTATTTTCACATTATTACTTTTCAAATGATTGTGAAAATGTAAGCAAAATGAACCTGAGGATAGAAACAAAAGTGAGAGCATAAGAATGCTCTTTTTAATTGGTTTAATTTCCATCATGTCTAATTTATGCACTGATACATCTAATGAAGACTTGTAGGCAGATTTTGAGGAATTACTTTGTTCCTTCATTGTATCTTGAAACAGATTTAATTCTTACAACCGAAAAAAAATCTGACTAAAATTAAAAGACCTACTTTCTTTAATGCATATTTTTTCATTTTAAAGTTCTGATGCCAAGAAAGCAAAGAAATTTCATTTTGACTTTTTATTTCTATTATAAAGAAGGACAAAACACGAAAGGTACATTAGGTAATGGTTTCTTAAGATATCTCCAGAGTATGTTCAAGTTCACATATTACACATACACTTGAAGTACTTTTTGAATAACAATTTTTTTCACTGATATACAGATAACGACAGGTTTCATAGGTTTTGTTTCTTCACTGTATTTCAATACCAGTTTAATGCTTACTACAAAACATACTCTCACTCAACTCAAAAACATACTTTCTTAAACTTTTTGATACCAAGGGATCTAAAAAGTTCCAATTTGAATATGTATTTCAAATGTGAATTGAAACAAAATACGAAAGACAACGTTACATAATAATTTGTTAAGATACCTCTAGAGTATGTTCAAGTTCATATATTACATATTCACTACAAGTATTTTCAAAACCACATGCAGAATATGGATTCTTTGAGTTTATACAATAATCTTATAAAATGAAACGAATAAAATACTTCAGACTATCTTCAGGAATTTCTAAAATGTAATGAATTCTAGTAACAAGATCTTCAATTTTCTTGACTTTTGTCATACGATATTCAATGTATTTGACTCAGTCAGTGTAATTTTCTAAACTCGTTTGTATACTTTAATTCTATAGGGATACTCGTAATACTTGCATGATCTTAAACGTGCATACATATTCCAGCACAAATTATTTACCTATTATTCTCACACTACAACGTCCGAAAGGAAGTTGAATGTAAGATAAACTGCCGTGTATAATAAATACTTTAGAATAAATTACATTAAAAAAAAAATCGTATTTTGGAAGGATTTTTGTGTAGTTTTGCGTTGTCGTGCATCTTGTCAATATTTTTAATGAATTCTCTAATCTTTCTTCCACAAAATTATTTTTAATAAAGTAAGAAAAAATATTTTACATGCAATGTGAAGTGTATATTAAAACTGAATCCAAATAAACAAATAAACTATGATAAAACAAACATGTACTTCATTTCAACTCACGTGGTTTGCGGTAGTTTTTCCCAAATCATATTATAAATTCGACATTTTCTTTTGGATGGAAATATTGCCAATCAATACGTAATTACTGAAAACTTGATAACTTTTACGTACACTGTCAAAAACGCAATCAACATTCTAATGTATTTTCTCATTTTTCGTGCCTTTGAAAATTAATATTTGATAGTTAATGATAGAAGAAAAATTCATAACACTTCATTCGATCACTATAAAGCATCTTGAATACAGGAAATTGAAGGTAAAGAAAAGTAATTTTTAACACAAAGTAGTCCTTACTTCGGTAGTAAAAGGGTCCAAATTTAGCCCAGAAAAGCAAATTTTGTCTTTTGAAATTAACTTTTTTCCCCTTTTCTTGCTATTGAATCAAAGTATGAGCGCACTCAGTACATTCACATTGAGTCAATAAATCTCCTCATAAGCAATAGAAAAAGATGAATCTTTAAAGTTATTTATTTACATATACATTAAAGGACTGAAATAATTTTAAATAGTTTGGCTTAGTGACACTCTTTTCGAAATTGCATAGGAAAATCTTGAATTCATTAATAACAAACAAATGCTACAGATGATCATTTAACGTTTACTGAACCGTCACTAACAAAAACGTAAGTCCTTGAGCAACGTTTGAACTCACCCAGAACATCGTCGAAACTCCATGAATCTTCTAAATTCGAAAGAAAATTAACCATCGATGCTCTAAATGGATCAAGATGTCTCTATACTTACATGCATCGTAAACAACGCATTAAGAATAACTTCTAAGCATATTAATCTTAACAAGTTTAGATAGCAAGCTAAAGTTAGTGAAGCTTTAAATGACACGTTCCTTATTATATACATTCGTACTTAAGCAATTTACTGCTGACTCACAAGTTTTACTCAATGAATAAAGATTGATGACAAATCATATTGTAATTTGACATTATATTAAAATAACATTTATATGCATTCATCTTCAAACAAACGATTTGGTTTAATAAACAGTAATTAAAATAAAACATTTACAAACGTGAGTACAAATTTCAATGCCATTACAATTTGTGTTTCTTTTTAAGAGTAGGCACTCTTAAAGGAAAAGTTTTTTTATTTACAAATAAATACAATGCATAAATTATTCCACTTGAAACGGTAACCAGCATGAGCCTTTAAGATGTACGCGGAAAATAGTTGCAATATTCAAATGGTTTTCAAGCAGTTAAACCGCTCACAAACTTAAGATTATGAATTTGTAATCCGAGCGTTAATCGTGCAGGCAACAGTAGTAACCTAAAGAGCAATTAACGCTCCGTTTGCTTCAGCTTTTGCTTTGCAAGTGAATAAAAACGGTAAGTTCCAAAATTTCCTCTCATAATTTAGGCATACCAACGTATTACAACTTCGTTTACTTGAGCATTTACTTTGGAAATGATTTAGGAACTTTAGTTCTAAAATTACTTAAGCTCGACCATATATTCTAAAGCTGCTGGGCATTCAAAAACACTAAATATTAGATGTTTTTCAGGCATTTCAATATCAAAATACTCACAAAGTTACAACTTTTTATTTTGTAACAAGAATGTTAATCATAAAGAACATACAGGAAAAGGTTATGATGACCAAACATTCAAAGCTTAACTTACTCGAGTATTTGCTTTTCCTATAAATAACTAGTCCTAGTTCAAAAACGTCCTATTGAAAAGTAACAAATGTTACGTACTTTTAGAAATGCGATTGTCCAAGTATGCCGTTTTGTGAGCAAGCTATTTTCTAAGGACTTTTTAACATAACATTTTTAAAAGATGTTTCCAAAGTTGAGATTTTTCTTGCGTGTATAAAACTAAAAAGTATGTGATCAAATTTATTCTTTTAAAATTCTATCGCAAAATAAATCGTTAATAGAGTGCACTATCATAGACAAATAAAACATATACAGATTTTATAAGCAACCAAAACAACTGTAAATTAGTTTTTCCCGTCTTTATTGTCAAAAAGCACTAAGTCACTGTTATTGATGTTGTCGCAATATTTTGCTTTTATATCACATACGTCGATAGGTTATGGCGGAATTTCTGACAATGTGTGAAAACAGTTAATGCGTATCCTCTGTGTTTAACTATAAGTTACTGAAGAGTTAATTACAGGAATTTCCTAATGTTGCAATTATGATCCCGTAAGAAGTTAAACAGCCAAAAGCACTAAAAATAAGATGTTTCCCGACTACGAAAGTGTCAAAAATTGCAAAGCTACAGTTGCTATGTTGAACTTGTAAAACGAATGTTAATCGTAAAAGCAGGTCATCATCTGTAACAGGTAAAGAAATCGCTGTTTCTTTCAGCTTATCATTGGATTTTGTAATTAATGATGATACATGACAAATTAAGGTAAAATAAAACCAACTCAAGGAGAAAAATATAACGGCATTGGCTGTTGCTGGCCAACTGTTTCCTTGGACGAAGAAGACAGCATAAAAACCTAAGAAGGCTGCTAAAACCCAAGATATGCATACAATACACAGCTGTGCATGTAAACGGTCACAAGCTGAATTTACAGTAGAGGTAATTTTACTGTGGAGGTAAAGGAGATGCTTATAATTTTTTCTGTTAGCGTGATTCAAGATTTTTTCAAAATCAGCCAGTATCTGCTCTAAAATAAAGCAAAACAAGTAATACAGAATTGAAAATAAAGATTTCAAACTGTATATAAAAACAATTCTTAATATTCGATCCCAAGTGAACAATTTTGGGGTGACATATTGTACAAAAAATGCAAAAACAGTGAGATAAACTATAGCAATAATATGAAATACTAGACATTTTTTGAGTTTTCTTTCCAAATTTATTTTTTTGCAAACTGAAATAAGATTGTAAAGATCTATTATTTTCTCCAACGTTAAAAATATATCATTCTTTTTCATATAAAATGAAATCCGGAAAGAAAAATCAAGTAATATTAAGAAAATCTTTAAAATTTCAAATCTACTCATTTGATGCTTTTGGGAGAAAAATAAGTAAATTTCGCTCCAAACTCCCCAAAGAAGAATACATTCTATTATAATAAATAATATTAGAAGCACATTTCTTTTTTTCGTATGCTTAAATGAACACATTACTGGCATTCCTGAGAGTAAAAACATTAAAAATAGGAGCTGGAAACTGTCTTTAATTGATTTTCTTTTATGGAATCTTGCATTTTTACATTGTGTAACAGTGTTGTTAGGTGACACCATTTTCTATATAAAACAATAAAGAAGGTTAGTAATCTTGAGGTAAGTAGACCTTATTTAAAAAAAAGAAACTACGATAGATTTGGTTTTCCCTAGCACTGATATAATTTAAAAATAACATGTCAGTAATAATCCTTTTCACCCAAATAGTAGTGATTTCTTGGCAGTACTTCAACGGTAAATTAGCAACTAGTATTATACTTGAATGCCGACAAGCATAGTTAATATAAAGCTGTATACACGTGTTGCTAATAAAGATTTTAAGCCTAGTGACTGCAAGTGGTTTCTATGAATCATTGTAAATAATGCTGTGAACAGTGCTCTTTTTTTGTGCGTCGTATAATATGATGCTAAGGGCTCTAAGGCAATTAAATAAATCAATCGCGTATCGAATAACACGAAGTCACGTACAATATTCGAGTGTGACAGTCTCAAAAGTTAAACAGCCTCAATTCCGAATTTTTATCAACTTCTTTCCGCAAAGTGCCATGTCATCTTCCACAATTGTTCATTTTAATGTTTTCAATCAGTTGCTTAGTAACTAAACAATATTAAAAGATAATGTTAGTTTATTTGTTGAAAATTAAATAAACTTTTACAAATAAGTTGTTGCTCGAATAATAAAGGGAAAAGTGCCAATTTCTAGATGAATAGTTTAGTTTAGATCATTTTAACTTTGAATGTTGAAATCGTGAATGCCTTGATCACAAGTATAGTTAATTTCAACCATTTATTTACTGAAATTTTATGAATCTTGGAAAGTTTCGAAAAATTATTTGCTTTGAAAAAAACGTCCTGTGCAATTGAAATACTGTGTAATCAAAATTGCACCTTAGGAAACACGAAGAAGAAATCGAATTAGGGAGTTTTGTTGAATTTCACTTAGATTAAATGTCTTAAAATTATTTTATCCCTAAAATCTAAGCTTTATTAACATTCACGATTGCAAGCGCTTGAAATCTTCTGCTGTCCAAAAAGAAAAAAAAGTGAAGAATCTTTAACTGTTTAAGAAAAGTGTAGCAAAAGAATAAAACAGAAAAAATCACATCAGAAAGAAAATATTTGTCTTGCTGTTATTTTAAATGCTTTAAAATTACTTATCATAAAAATTTAAGCTTTATCAACAGGCATGTTAGCAAGCACTAAAAATATACGACTGTCCAAAAATATAAAGAAAAAGAAAAATGGGGAAGGAAAAAAAAAACATAAAATCGAGATTTTTCGCCAAGACTATTAAATAACTGCAACGGTTGCCTAAAGCCAAAGCATGGAAAAACATTCTCTATTTATCTTTGTCACTGCGAGTAAAACTAAGTAAACACAACTCTTGCAAATAAAGCAAAAACCCATAATCAATAGAAAACTTGAAATTCATATTTGACTTTCTCTCCCTCGAAAAATCTTACGAGTTTTTCTTACGATGCAAATCCATGCATTCAACATCATGTTATAAATATGTATATTTTTGGCTGGCGGAAGATATTGATTTAAGGGAGCCAACAAACATACACTTTATAGCAGAAAGTGAATTATTTTATTTTTTAAACTATTCGTTTCGTTCATTTTTGTCGAAAAACGTTTACTAAAAAGTTGGCTTAAGCAATATTAAAAAGCAATAAAATAAAAACATAAAAAAGCAGGTGAATTAAAACTTGTTGAGATAAATGAATGATCAAAATATTATTTTATTTGACTCATATTAAAGTGAAATAGTTAAATACCTTTGTGCAGAAAAATAAAAGCATATAATACAAAGCTGTAACGCATAAGTGCGCAGGACTGCTGTTTTTATCGGATGTCTGTACATCCATAAACTCACATCTGCGTTGAAAAAGGCGTTCCTCGTAATGCCGAAACACGTGTCGGCAGCAGTCCTGCGCATTTGTGCTTTTCAATGTTGTATTATATGCTTTTATCATATTAAAGAATATTACAAAAATCATTTATTATTCTATTTAAAAGAATGCGCCGAATATTTTACTTTTTATGTTAGTAAATTTATTAGCAGTTATTTATCAGTAAGATTATGTAACTATCGAAAAATATGATAATATGATATACCAAGATTTCAGCTTCTTTTCCTTTTTTTTCTAAGGAATCACGATTGTTACCTTCACTTGACAAAAAGTTTTTTTCTAATTTTTCAGGTTACCATAACTTCGAGAACAACTGTATTTTGCTCTTTTTTTTCTTTTTTCTTTTTAATTCTTATTTAGAAAGGCTAATGTTCCTTGTCACAGTTATAAATCGTCTTTGGTCCTCATTTATATTTTTCAAGGCTTAGTTAAAGAAGATTTTACATTAAAATACGCATTTTATTTTGTATTAATTACCTTATTTGTAGGAAATGCCCCTCCCCCCACACGCTACTACACTGGTACACATTCACGCTCACACTGGCACACACTCTCTCGCACAAACACATATACCTTCCCTTCCAGCCCCCCCCCCCCCACATACCTTAACTCAAAACAGTTTTAAACATTTTACCCCAACCTCAAGGAGATTTTTCACCAACCATGTAGAGATTTAACTAACCATGCAGAAGATAAGATTGGAACATACGGCCCTTGCAAAAGGATAACTGGTTGTACTTGTATATGTGAAGCAAAATATATTTTTTGCATCACTAATGATAAATAAACGTAGATGTTATGCTATGATACGTGAGAACAAACCACAAAACTTCGAAAAAAAAAACCACTATCTGTACACTACATACAATTTCAAACCTTCTTCAGCTGCGAAATTTTTCCTCAAAAGGTGTAATTGACCCCTAATGTGAAGTGGCATGAGTCCCAAACTATTGCGCTTCATATCTCGATAAATATAATGCTTTTTTCCAGTTGGTCGTTTAATATTGAATTTGGTACGAAATACCAGATGCGCAACAAGTTGAGACTCCCATTTTGCGAACTGAAGAATCCAGAAAACTTTGTGCATCCGTCCCATGGTACTCATGTAACTCAACTGGCAGTGAAACGAATGACTGTCTATTGCCGTGCGAACTCGACCGGCGCAAACATTTTTTGCAAATATTTTCAAACTACAGTAAACTCTCAATTATTCGCAAGTGAATTATCCGCGAGGGGCTCGGGAAAGAAATAAACACAATTAACTTATTTTTTCCGAAAAAGCACAAATTTAATATTTGTTGTTTCTTAACATTTCTTAACCAACAGTGCGGTGTACCTTATCCAATAAATTATTTTACTTGGGCGTTATCATAAGCACACCTTCTTTATAGATTTTATATGCTTCAGAACCTCAAATACAAATGATGTTTTAAGCTGCACATATCGTCACTGTTTGTACATAATATCAGGTTTTAAGTGTAATGGAATTATTTTTAAGCAAAATAAGTTTTTACCTTCTTTACCCATTATCCTATGCTTTTTTCGGGTTATCCGCGATTTTCATTATCAGCGATACCTGTGCCACCCAACTCCGCAGATAATCGGGGGTGCACTGTACTTTCTAAAGAATTCTGGTTGAGTATTGCGCTTTAAATATCATCTTAATAAATCACATGTTATAACTCACAAAAAATCATGTGTACACAAAAAATATAGGCTACGATTTGTATAAATGCATATGATTAGTACTTACAATAAATCGGTAAATAAAAGCATCGAATGAAAAGATATGTTAATGAACTTAGTATAAGACATAGTATTTGCTGTCTGAGCTTAGCATTCTAAATTTACTCTCCCGTCAGCATATGAAGGGCTTTAGCAGAAAACAGAGTGTTTGCTCTCCAAAACTATCACCGATTCCTTAAAATCATTTGTATTTTTTTTATTTATTTTACTTCTAATATTTAAAGAAAACTACCTTTACGCTTGAATAGTTGATGTTAATTGTAAAGATTTAGCTTTGGTAAGTATAAAAAATAGCGATTCCCTAAAAATATTCTACAAGAATTATTTTTCATTTAATACTTTATTTAGCTTGATGGCATTTTCCACTTTAGAAATTGCTTAAAGCCGCAACATTGCAGTGATGATCTTTAAAGAAAAGCTTCATTATGGTTATCACAAACATCAATTTAATTTTTTTCCCGAGTTATTTAGCTTTTAATGACGTTTGATAGAAAATTCTATAACAAGAGATGCCTAACTCTTGAACTTTATGTTCCACAGTAATTAATGACGAATGAAAAATTAGTAATAGTTCACAAAGCAAATTACACTGTTCGACAAAAAAAAACCTTGAAAATGCTTCTGGTATTTTGAAGGCTGATTCTTATGTAAAATGACCCTCTGAATCCGAATATGACCCCCGTTTTCCCCCATCACGTCCCAATTTTTTTTAAAACGCCCCCCTTTTTTTTTTCATTTTTCCTTAGCTTCAGGGCTATAATATTTTTTTTTGGAGGGGAAAGGAGCCTTATATTCACCAATAAATTTTTTTGGATGTCAAGAGAGACTCAAAGTTTAAAATCATGAGCACCGGGAAAAAATCGGGGAACTTGGGGGGGCGTGGCCCCCAAAAATATTTGAAAAATCACCAAAAACGATCTTTTTATTCTAGTTTCTTTAAAAAGACCTTTAAAACATTTTTTTCGGTGCAGAACCAGAGTATAGGATCCGCTCCTATGGCTCCTGGGTCAGAAAAAATTTTCACGCTGTAAAATTTTTTTAAAAAAATAAAATAATGCTTTAAAAATCGCACTTTGCACTCGAGTTTTAAAGCAGGTCTTCAGCCAAAAAAAAAAAAAAAAATTGTGGCTGATTCTTATGTCAAATGACTCCCTATTTCCAAATATGACCTCAGTTCCCCCCCTCAACCTGCTCTTTCCAGAGAGTTCCCCCCCCCCCAATTCAAAGTCATTTTACTAATTCGGAGGGGAAAAGTACATTACGTAACCCGTTAACATAATTCTAAAAGGCAACAGAGGTTCAAAGTTCAAAATCATGTACATGTGTACCAAAAATATAAACTATGGCGGTGTACCCCCCCCCCCCCCGAAAAAAAAATCTTCTTTTCTTGTTTTTCTAAGAGAAGTTTTAAACCTTTTTTTTTTTTTTTGTGAAAAATCAGAGTATTGAATTTTCTTTTCTTTTTTTTTGGGGGGGGGGGGGGGGGGGAAGGGGGAGGTATACCACCCTAGTTTATATTTTTGGTACACATGTACATGATTTTGAACTTTGAGCCTCTGTTGCCTTTTAGAATTATGTTAACGGGTTACGTAATGTACTTTTCCCCTCCGAATTAGTAAAATGACTCTGAATTGGGGGGGGGGACTCTCTGGAAAGAGGGGGTGGAGGAGGGAAACTGAGGTCATATTTGGAAATAGGGGGTCATTTGACATAAGAATCAGCCACAATTTTGTTTTTTTTTTGGCTGAAGACCTGCTTTAAAACTCGAGTGCAAAGTGCGATTTTTAAAGCATTATTTTATTTTTTTTTAAAAATTTTACAGCGTGAAAATTTTTTCTGACCCAGGAGCCATAGGAGCGGATCCTATACTCTGGTTCTGCACCGAAAAAAATGTTTTAAAGGTCTTTTTAAAGAAACTAGAATAAAAAGATCGTTTTTGGTGATTTTTCAAATATTTTGGGGGGCCAAGCCCCCCCCAAGTTCCCCGATTTTTTCTCGGTGCTCATGATTTTAAACTTTGAGAAAAAAAATTTATTGGTGAATATAAGGCTCCTTTCCCCTCCAAAAAAAATATTATAGCCCTGAAACTAAGGAAAAATGAAAAAAAAAGGGGGGGCGTTTAAAAAAAAATTGGGACGTGATGGGGGAAAACGGGGGTCATATTCGGATTCAGGGGGTCATTTTACATAAGAATCAGCCTTCAAAATACCAGAAGCATTTTCAAGGTTTTTTTTTGTCGAACAGTGTTATAAGTGATTTATTTTCTGCTCAAACTTTCATAATATTTTTAAGTTACATTGCAATATTTCTTTAAAAATTTGTTCTGACATGAATGTAATTACTTCCATATAAAATCGCTTTAGACGAAAATATTTTCTTACAAACACATAAATCTAAGCACCAAACATTTTTTAAAAAATCTGGATGAAATTTGTTATTTAAAAAAAATTCCATTGCCGCAAAAAATACTATAAGATTTATCTAAAAGCATCTTACATTTTTTTCCCAAATTACAACAGTAAGTGTGTATTTTAAATTTTTATCGAATTTCTTGCTAGTATGCATATTTTCTGCTTGAACCTTTTTACAGCATCTAAAGAAAAAAGATCAATTAGGAAAAATTCAAACTAACAGCTTACATGGTGACATAATTTTAATAAAACATAAAAAGTTTTACAAAAATAATTTTCAGCTTGTTTTAAAAAGTTTTTTTTTTTTTTCATTTTTTGAACCAAAACAAAGAAGAACAACAAGAAGCTAAAACACTCTTAATGCTAGAGTTGTTTTCTTTTTTAAGTTGACTGCCGGAATTAAAAGTTTTCCAATCACAAAAAAGATTAACCTAAAAGTAGGTTCAAAGTTCTGAGTGTACCAAGCCTGAGTGAAGACAAGTGACCACTTCTCCAATTGGAATTACATATGTATTGTAATTCCAACATAATGTTCTGTGAAATTGATTCTTATGAAAAAAAACTTAGGTGTCTCCCCCCCCCCCCTTTATTTTGAAGAGTAGAATAAATTCAACTTAATTCTTACAAGATCTTCAACTTAGTTACTTAAAGAGCATTTTCAGGATTCATTTTCAGGTGAGATTCCTTCTGGCTTTATAAAACATGTGCATTTTATTCAACATCACTTTTGAGAAATATGTGACAGAGACAGCTCTCGCATCGATGCGAATTTCCGGAGCTGTGATGTTTTACGTGTGTGTGCGTATTTTTTTTTTTTTTAAATTCAAGCTTAAAGAGATCTCGGACCAAAAGGGTAAAGCTTTATAACCTTTAATAGCATATCCACAAAGGTTGAGAGTAAAGTATTTCTCCCACCTGATAAAAAGCCTGCCTTAACTTAATTGGTTACAAAGGTCAACTTGTGGGCGAAGTTACATTGTTTCCTTCTCAAAATGTGGTAAATGTTAAGTTACTAACTTTAATGCTTGTGGAAATGACCTTTAAGCTTTCAACGCTTCTAACTTTTCATGTGAAAACCTGTATTTTAAAAGCTATATCAAGCGTTAGCAATTTTTCTAAACAATGACATAATATAGCTGTTTTGCTTTATTAGTTTAACCGAAAAACAGTTTATACTTAATTTAAAGAATGTGATCATATGGTCATCACAAAATAGCTTTGGATGAAATATTTAAAATATTGAGTTAACAAATAAATTCAACTTAAAAAAGAGTTACTAGGCGATTTTTTTTTTTTTTCGCGATTATTAGAAATTTGTCAGAACGATAATATGAAGAAAAGTGATAGGAATATTAAGATTAAAACTTCCTTTCGATTCGTAAAATGTTTTGGCAAAAAATGAAACTTTTTGTAAATATAGAGCAAACGATATAATACGAAGAACCTTGGAGCGACAATTTAAATTTAACGTTTTTCATGTTCATTATGACAAACATTACTATGCTATTCAAAGATAAATGGGAACTTATGTAGGCAACTTATAAAATACTGAAAATGAAAAATTTCAGAACCGGAGGACCGTACCTCAAAATCAACGGATTCTTGCAGATCAGAGTACATTTTTAAAATATTTTTCTGAAAAATTCGAAATAGCGTGGAAAAAAAAGGAAAAGAAAAGAAAATTAAAAACCAATCATTGCTGTCATCTTCTCGTATTAAATACATCTGCCGTCCACCTTTTCTGGCGTTCAGAGTAGTCTGGCTGCAGATGGGGTGGTTCCGGGTTCGAATACAGGCTCGGGCATGGTTTTTTCCCCTCTCCCTGTCCTTATCCTTTCCTTATGGTAATGTACACTGCCGTGCTAAGCACGAAAGTGGTATATACACTTTTTAACTCAATTGAGTAGTCACCACCAGGTATCTCTTTGGGACGTATCCTACCTGAATACAATTAAAATCTGTCCGCGTCTGTCTGTCTGTCCGTCTGAAGTTTGAACTCCTCAAAAACCGCTGCGCGTAAAGAATCAAGCATAATACCAATCGATTCGAAATTTTCCAAGGAAGACAATAAGACCAACCGCGTAATTGTACGACGTTAATTAGCTGAGATATTAATTAAAACGTAAATTAAATTCTTTGCACTTTTAAAATTCCAAGACATTTATTTCTTTCCGTTGCCATTTTAAATTAAAGCGTTAATTAAATTATTGAACTATTTAAAATTCCAAGACATTTATTTCTTTCCGTTGCCATTTTAAATTAAAGCGTTAATTAAATTATTAAACTATTTAAAATTCCAAGACTTTTATTTCTTACCGTTGCCATTTTGAATTAAAACGTTAATTAAATTATTGAACTATTTAAAATTCCAAGACTTTTACTTCTTACCGTTGCCATTTTGAATTAAAACGTTTATTAAATTATTGAACTATTTAAAATTCCAAGACTTTTATTTCTTTCCGTAGCCATTTAAAATTAAAGCGTTAAATAAATTATTGAACTATTTAACATTCCAAGACATTTATTTCTTACCGTTGCCATTTTAAATTAAAACGTTAATTAAATCATTGAACTTTTTAAAATTAAAGAGTGTTATTTCTTTTCGTCTGTTATTTTGAATACGTGTTACAACAAAGTTCAAACAATTGTTTTTATTCTAATTAATGACTGATATTTTTTTATCTGGTACCATTTTGAAAATGTGTTTTTGAATAAAATTGCAACTGCTTTTTTTAGCAGGGACTTTTTTCTGGCTACGATCCAAATATTAAAACAACTTTTTCGTTTAAAATTTTGCAATTAATTTAACAGGAAGAAAGCGTTTTGGAAGTAATTGTTTTTTGTAAGGAATTTTATTTTTATTTAGGAAGAGTGCTAAGTATGCACTACTAGACATCGTCTTTATTTCTGAGGAAGCATGTGCAAATTATTCGATTGACTTTTTGATGCAGTAAAGCTTTTTAGCGAGCCGCTTTAGTGGGGAGTAGTTTGTCGAAACTTTCCTCGCTACTGTAAAGGCGAACCGCCTTGACGGCGAGTAGGCTGATTAAACTTTCTTCGCTACTTTAAAGGCGAATCGCCTTGGCGGCGAGTAGGTTGTCTAAACTTTCCTCACTACTGTAAAGGCGAGCCGCCTTGGCGGCGATTAGTTTCCTCACACTGCCTTCACTACATTAAAGCCCGTGCAACGTCGGGCCACACAGCTAGTATTATATGGTTATTTGCGAATGGGAATAATTCCGAAAAATTATCATCCGAATCAAACATATAATGCCAAAAAAATTTAAAGAGTTTTATCTCAGTTTGAGCTCGACTGCAGATACCACTTTTGCGCTTAGCACGGCAGTATAGCTGTGTTGTGCGATTGTTTGATAACCCTATAAACCGGTCCTTATAACAAGTGTACTGTGGACTTTACACCAAATTACAATACAGTCGGAAACGCGAAGCAGCGAGCCCAAAATTACCAGCATAGCTGGCACAAGGTAACAAAAATAAAAGCATCGGTGTTTTCGAAACCGATTTCTGACTATTTGTCTCCAAATTATAGCGATTCCCATCCGTTATGATTTTCTATTTGTAATATTTAACAAAGCAACCGGACACACTGGTCAGTTTCGCTGGTCGGATGCGGCCCGTGGGCCTTAAAATGAGTACCACTGTCACACACGAATATATAAAGTGAAAGTTAATCATTATAAATGCGAATAAAACTTTGTTTTCAGTGAACAAACATATGTAAAACACATTAAATAGAACAAATACGGAATGAAAGCAGACATTGTAATGCTTCAAACATGAACCTATTAGTTTTGGACTCATCATACTCCTGGTAGTATGAAGACGTGCCACGATTGCACAATGCTCAGTTGCATGTGATAAAATGCACAAATATATACATATAATAAATATACACAAACAAAGAACAGGATTGAGCACGCAGTCTTGCTTACGAGTTCGTTTTTTTTTTCGTTTCTTTTTACTAAAAGTTTTTTCAAGACAAACAGCTGTATGGAAAGTAGAATTGAGACAGAAATATTTAAATTATTGTAAGTAACCGACATTTTTTAAGTTAATAGAGGAAATAGTTTATAGGAGTTGCCAGAGAAAGATTTTTCTAAACCACGCTTGGTAGCTGCCCCAAGGGCAACCAATATAATTGCATTCTGACAAAACAAAGTTTCGTTTACATTAGTGACCTTCAAATTTTAATGTTTGTGCTTAAAACCCATTTCTTCAAGGTGAGCTTGCTATTTATTACAAAGTATTATGATAAATATATTTATTTTACATAAGGAGAGTCACCTCCCCCCCTCTACTATATTTGTTGTTTTGTTTTTCCTTAATTAAAAAAATGCTCTTAAATTTCTATTCATTATGACAAATGACAAGAAAATTCGATTTAATAAAACTCTAATTAGATATGAATAGATAATCATGTAATCAACTAATCATGAAAGAATAAAACAGTTTCTCTTCTGAGTATCTCCAGGTTTCATCGGAGTCGTTAAATTATTTCATTTGTAATTATGTACATAATAAAGCTTTAACTCATAAATTCATTAAAAATGATAATGAAAAAAGCTATGTTTAGTGAATGAAACGTTACAAAAATATGAAATTCTTAATAGCTTTTCGCATTCGGAACAATGTTGGCAAACAATTTCATCTATATTAATAACCCATTTCTTTAAAGAATTCCGTACTATTATTTAAATATCGCATTTCTTCGCCATGCCAAACACTCATAATCATTCTATCATGTGAGATAAATTCTGATTCAAATTAACTGGTTCCAAGTGATTGTTGTTTGTAAAGTCATAAATTAAAATGCATTAGAATTTCCAGTCCTCTAGTGAATCAGAGAGTTTCCTGAAGATTGCCATTGATGTAACCACATAAGAAGAAATCGCAGGGGGTTTAGGTTAGGAGTACATGGAAGGGGGAGGACTCGTCCCTCGTGAATTTATCTACATCTAATGCAATGAAGCGTTTCCCGTACGTCATTTTAAAGCCCAGTAAAGTCGTCATCAGTTTTTCGGAGACGAGCCCCAATAAAAAATATCTTGTAAAAATAAAGTATGCAGAGCGGGAAATGCTTTTTGTGTTTCCCCTTTGAAAAAAAGGTGGGGGGAGGGGGGGTTCTAGTTTTGATAAAAAACGCCTCAAGCCTTAAATAAATTTATTATTCATCTTTAAAAATAACTATAAAATAAGCAGTGCATTAAAAAAGAAAAAGTGTGGTGAATAAAAAAAGTTTTAAAAAAAAGTTGCTTTTGATAAAAATGGTAAAGGCAAACTTGAAAACCAAACACGTGTATGAGTACAAAGCAGCAACTTAATTAAAATTAAAAAAAAATAGTTTTCATAATAAAATGAGCTTAATTAGAAAGGTGGTTTGATATTTTGTATTCTGCTACATTAGAAAAAAAAATTAAGAAACGTAATAGAAAACATAAAAAAAAAGAAGCACAAAACTAAGTCTTCTGGTATATTTACATATTTAAACATACACTGAGATATTTTAATTTGAAATGGTAAAAACTAGTTTATTCTGCTTAAAAAGTACAGCATTAGATTTTTTTCTAAAGTAATTTATACCTTAAGACACATAATGCTGTGATTAAAGCAACTCACAATTTTCCATTTACTCCAAAATATATCATTCTGCAAAGCTTGGGACTTGAACTTAAAGAAAAAAAATGCTAAAATGTGAATACAATTTTTCACTTATTTTTAAATTTTTTTGTTACTTATGACGTAAGAAAAACATTCTTTTTTTTCTATTTTTCTCGTGTCATTATACTTCATTTTTCAAAATTTTAATTTTAAAAACTCTGGCAAATGTTTCTTTTCCGAAAACTGTCTTTTTATTACTTGAACATGACTTGAGTAATTATTTGTAGTAACAATTACGTTATTTGACTTGATATCTTTTTGAAATTTATAAGTTTACGAACGAACGCAATTTGTTCATACTTTAATTATTTCCTTTTTCAATACATGATTCAATTGAAAGCACTTTTGTTAAGACAGAAAAATTACAATGCGTTAATGCATAAAATAAAAAAAAAATAAAATGCTTTATTTTTTATCGCCTTTTTATATCTTTATGTTTGAGGAGGATATTCTGAAACACAGTGTTCGATTCCGTGCTTTTTCTTGAACTACTTTTCTAGTTTCGAAAACTTTTCAAAAGTAACTAAATCTTTCACCATGAAATTATTTCAAATTTTCATCAATACATTCCTATTTGTGGAAGCACCCTTCACCTTCTCACTACAAATTCTTTTTTATTAATATTATTATTTAAATAGGTTCAAAAATTGCGTATTTTTTGTTTCATATTTTAAATCTACACATATTTTAGCGTCAAAAGTACAAACTTTTTTTTTTTTCTTTTGTTTCTGTAACATAAAAATCAGAGAGAAAAGTAGTCAGAATATTGAACTCATTGTACATTTCGTAAAAATACGGATAACTAACGCTATATGTTTGTCAACATCTGCATAAAAAATAAACATCACAGAAAAACAGAAATGAATACACGAACGGGGAAAAGTGGGGTTATTAGTTATACAGACGGAAAAAATGCATCCCCCGAGAAAATCTGGGTTATGCATATTGTGCTGCTTTTGCATTAACCATGAAAAATGCGATATTAGCTGCGACAGAGTTAAATTATTGAAGTGCATTTCTATGAGCATGGTTTCAGCAAAATTTTTGCTAGACTTAAAAAGTTTAGAGAAGAAAAATAATCATCACGCTTTTGCTAGATTTAACCAATTTCTTTGTGAAACACAAAAATTTTAATTTTTTTCAGTGTAGATTACTGATAATATGAACGAGTTCACGAATTATGAATTTTCAGTTATTGTGAAGAGAAAGTACTCTTACTGTAGAGGCACTGCAACCACACATTTAAAATGTTGCAGATAAAGTGTGCAAATGAATTAATAAATTAGCAAGTAAATAAATTTGAAGCATGGAAGCGGGCATGGGTAGCAAATAGGACGCAGTTGCACCCTTGGCTTTTCGTCAAAAAAATGAAAAAAAATAGCACGTTTTTATTGAAGGTTTTTAAATGACTTTTTTTCTGAAAAACTTCTGTGCTATTTTTTTAGTAACAAATTTTTTTTTTGCTAATTTTATAGTTTTTTTTCTTTGTGACTTTTATTGCACTTCAGCTACATTGCAAATGCTTACTTAGTTGATTTTCGCTGAACATAAATCACCAAAAAAACACGTTAAATTTAAACATTTCCCTATTGTGTAAGCATTGCATCCAAAATTCATTTCCTCAAATATCTCAAAAACACATTCCTGCAGACACTGCCCCCTGTTACCTTCCCACAGAAGTATGAATCTCTGTCCTTTGCTATTCTGTACTTCAGAGCCAGACTAACGTAAGTCAATTTTCATTACTTTTTAGGAGAAAGCGAAAATGTTTGTCTGACGCATACAAATAATGGGACTCGCGCTCTTTTAAACTGCTAAATAATTGTGAAGGAACTTCTTTTACAGAAATACGCTCTCATGGGCCGATGCAAAATAAAATTCTGTACACTGCAAAAAACAAATCGCTGTTTTTCCAGTGTAATACTGGCAACAGAGGCTCCTGCAAAATGAGTAGTAATAAACAGCAAAACTAGTAAGTTTACAGTTTATTACTGCAAAGCAACAATTTTACTGTTTATTACCACAATATTACAGTTCGTCACCACAAAATTAGCTGTATTCTACTGTAAAAACAGCAGTATAATACTGGCAGCAGAGGTTCCTGTAAAATGCGTAGTAATAAACAGCAAAACTAGTAATTTTATAGTTTATTACTGTAAAGCAACAATTTTAGTTTATTACCCCATTATTGCAGTTCGTCACCACAAAATTAGCTGTATTCTACTGTAAAAACAGCAGTATAATACTGGCAGCAGAGGTTCCTGTAAAATGCGTAGTAATAAACAGCAAAACTAGTAATTTTATAGTTTATTACTGTAAAGCAACAATTTTAGTTTATTACACCATTATTGCAGTTCGTCACCACAAAATTAGCTGTATTATACTGTAAAACAGAAGTATAATACTGGCAGCAGAGGTTCCAGTTTAAAACTGTAAAATTCACAGTAATAAACTGTAAAATTAGGAATTTTTACAGTTTATTACTGTAAAATTGGCAATTTACAGTTTATTACTACAAAATTAGCTGCACTATACTGTATAAACGGAATTCATTTTTTACAGTGCATGCATTGGAGTAATAAAGTGCAGTTCGCCATTTTTTGACTTACGTTAGTCTGGCTCTGTACAGAATTAGTCCTAAATATCATCCAAACCGTAAAGTAAGTTGACTCAAGCGTGAAAATAAATTTCAGTTTGTTAAAATATTGTTGTTTAAATCCAGTTTGCGTGGCTTATTTATGCCCTTAAAATACATTACAAATGTTGTATTCATCGAGGGTTTTCCAAAAAAGGCAAGTGTATTGTATGCAACATAATGAGTTCGGTTTTAAATCATTAAATTATAGTCAGAAAAATTAAAACAGCAGCATAGATATTACACACTCTTTACTCTCCTAGAAAATAGCATTCTTTTAATCTATGTACTTATTACTTTGGTCGAAGCAAATTTATGCTTTGTTTAAGAGAGCGTATTCCAGGAGAAAAGGACGAAAAAAAAATCTCAAGGGGAATTCAAAGGAAAGTCGAATAACTTATCCGGAAATTACATAAATTATTCTGGTAATTATTCAGAAAAGAATGAGCAGGGAAAGTGCGGAATCAGATTCGCGGAGGAGAAATTTGAATATTGTTTCAACGTAGTTATTTATTTTTCATAATATCATTCTGCTTGGAATTTTTAAATGTGTTATCTGAAGCATCGAATTAGTTAAAGGTAGGTAAATAATCAAACTCTTTCAGTTCAGAGTTTTGATCTTTTCGTTTTTTTTTCTTCAGACCTGAGTGCGTTGGGTTATACATTGGGGGTAAGCTGTAAATTTATCTAAATTAACCGTCTTTAGTAGGCATTATACTTGGTTTTTGTGCGCATTTAACGTAGTAAGTACACATTTTATAATATTTCGTTCCTCGTTTTCCAAGCTTATAAATGTACTCGTTATTTTAAATAATATATGGGCAATATAAGTGAGTTACTTATTATGTTACACATACTATGAATGTAAAAGCGGTCATAACACTGTAGCAATAAGGAACTAAGCATGCGTGTAACCTTCCTCTTATACTTGGGGTAAGACACACCGCATGGTTAAGAAATAAACTAAGTGAAATTTAGTTAGTTTTAGTATAAATATAACGCTATATAATAATTGTATTATATATTAGATATCGTACTATTTAAAAATGCAACTAATAAGTACAATTGTAATTGATATTGATTACATGCACTTAATGCTAATAAAATATGTAATCAACACTAATAATAATGTATATTAATGATAAATTTATAGTTGAAATTTTTAAAAATTAAAGTATACACAATAAAAAAAATCTTATATTACTTTAATTATTTAACACATTTGTCCAATACTACATTTGCACTTATGTTTCAATTTGATAAGCATTTAACGTTGTGAGTACAAGTTTTATAACATTTTGTTCCTCATGTTCTTAAATGTGAAGAATGTACTCGTTAATTTAAATAAGATATCAGCAGTATAAGATATCAGCTATAAGTGTGCTTTGCATTATGTTACACGTACGATGCACGTAGAAGCGTTCATATAACTGTAGAATTAAGAAAATAAGTGTGTGTGTGTGGCATCTTGCTCCAATGCTTGGGAAACCACATAGTTCAGCAACTTATTAAGTAAACTTTTTTTAATATTTTATAACGCTATACAGGGTGTCCACTCCAATCGTGGACCAATAGCTAATTTCTAAACCGTTAGAGATAAGCATATAGTTTATTTAGGAAAAAATCTCCAAATTACGAAAGGAATTTTGGGTCTATTCAATGTTTTTCAAAAAATCAAATTTTGAAAGAGTTACGAAATTTAAATTTTTATACAGCCCCCCAGTCCTATCAATCATATTTAGTAAAACATTCTTGACACTGTAACGTTTAAAACTAAAAAAAAATCACCCTTCTACCACAAAAATTGACCGAGTTATGACGTTTTGAAAAATCAAGATTTTGCATTGTTTCATGACGTCATCGAGAGATCGTTCCCTCGATAGCGTCATGAAACAATGCAAAATCTTGATTTTTCAAAACGTCATAACTCGGTCAATTTTTGTGCTAGAAGAGTGATTTTTTTTTAGTTTTAAACGTTACAGTGTCAAGAATGTTTTACTAAATATGATTGATAGGACTGGGGGGGCTGTATAAAAATTTAAATTTCGTAACTCTTTCAAAATTTGATTTTTTGAAAAACATTGAATAGACCCAAAATTCCTTTCGTAATTTGGAGATTTTTTCCTAAATAAACTATATGCTTATCTCTAACGGTTTAGAAATTAGCTATTGGTCCACGATTGGAGTGGACACCCTGTATATTAACTTATTCATTATAAATACAAATAAATAGTATTATAATTAAGAATAATTGAATGCAATTAATGATAATAATAAAAATTATAATTAAAACCAATTATTAATAAAAATAATTATAATTGAAGTTAATTTAATCATTAAAATTACTAAAAAAAATAAAATTATCAATAGTATTCTCGTGATACTTTAATTAACTCACACGTTCATGACATCTTCCCATGGGCAAATGCCACTATTAAATGACTTTTAACATTAAAGTTCTCATTTATTTTCTTATTAGGAAGGTAATTTGACTTGTATACATAACAAATTAATCATTGAAACATACTAGTAAAATACGTATCTTTTATCATGATCTTATCATTTCAATTTGCAATATACTAATTAAAAAATCCCTAAATGTGGCCATTTTTTCCCGATTGGCATTCTTATTCAAATGTTTGTTCAAGACTTATCTAAGAAACAAATTTCAAAAATATTTTACGTAATTATTTATTACGTATTGGAACTATCCAGTTCTTGTTTTAAACACACGTGATAATTAAAAAGAAATTTGGACTTTTTCAAAAATCCAAATAATAAATGGTACCAATAAGAAATAATACGAGTCGTGATTGATAAAGCTTTTGCTTCGAAATAATAATTTTTACCTATTGGAAAAGTTTATCTTTACTTTTAATAAAATGAGATATTAATTAATAATAATTTATATTAATTATTTATTGTATTTTTTTATTAATAATTAATAGATTAAAGTTAAATGAAGCTTTTGTTTCGAAATAATATTTTTTACTTATTGGAAAAGTTTACGTTTACTTTCTCTCGAAATATAGCCTGTTACAGCTCCTTTCCTTACACGTTTATGCTTTCAATGGGGGATTTATAAGCTTGGATTTACACTTTCGATTCGGTCAATCTGCCACTGATCAATATATAAGTCATAATTATTGCCGCATCGGAAATGGGCAGAATCAGATTGCAAATCGTATTTAACTGGCGACAATTTTTTCAAATAAACATGCTAAAATTTTGAAACACTAAAAAGATGCTCTTTGTTATTACAGTGTAACATAACGAGTTAAAGAATTATAATAAACTAAAATATACCATTAAAGTTTGAACTGGCACTAAAACTGACTTTTGTTTGCTTTTAATGTAAATAAACTGCAATATTCTTTATAAAATTTAATAAATGACAAAACTTATATTATGAATTATCGGAATATTTACAGAAGTTTCCAAAATTATGTTGGATTGTTTCGAAATATTATATTTTATGTACTAGTGTTTATTTAACACACGTTGAAAGAGGTAACAATTAAAAGTGTAGTAAGTTTCGTAGCATTCGCAGTTGTTTTATATTATTAACTGCAGGCATTATACTTTAGCATTAAGCACCCCAGAGATCCCCGTACCTTCCATTTTTCTTGGAATTACCGGCTTGGAATGGATGTCTGAAATATTTATAGAACAAAAAAAATCTATTTTAAGATAAATAATTCTGAGTACATATAGACAGGACACTTTTGCATCAATAGAGATCAGAGTTTAATTGCTCTATGAAAATACTCACACAATTTATGCATACTTACATAAAGTAACTTATAAGTTACAAACCCAATAAGAAGCACTAATATAAGTCTTCGATTTTGCAATATGATTTAAGTGGTTAATTTAGGGCAAAAAAGCATTTGTCTAAACCGGACTTCATCATTTGTTCGCTTAATTAGACGAATGATAGCTTAAAATCAGTGTCTCAAAAAACATTAAAGAAATTACTGCAGACGTAGTGAACCTTTACTCTCTTTTAGTGATCGCGTTTTTGTTTCTTGAAAAAAGTTGATTGGCCTTTGTAGCTTATCTCAATCAAAAGCTAATTGTAGATTTTTTTAAATACAGCTGTGGCTGTAAGATAATTGGTTTCTTTGAAAGTAACGAAATGATATCTTTTTATTAGTTAATAGAACCCAATAAAAGCCTTAAAAATATAACGAAGAGTTAAGTAAATTGCATTTCCCTAATTGCACTGTTGAGGGTAAGAAAATGGAATTGAAAAAGAATCTGGGAGGGAAAAAAGGTTGAACTCTCTTTCTTTCTTTCTCTTAGTTTCGATCTAATTAAGCTAATGGTTCGTTCGCTGAAGCTTTCTTCTACTTTTAAGTTATTTACCTATAAGGTTGGAAGTATTCTAAAACGACACAACAATTTTTTTCTTAGAAAAACCTGCCTTATTTATAGGATTAATGTTTGACGTTTTTAAATAAAAATTTTCATATCAAATTCTAGGTTATTTAGCAAATATATATATTAAACCTTAAAAAAAATATGTTTTTTAACTTAATAAATGTGATTTTTTGTAAAGTTTGTATTTTACGTAAAAGACCTCGATAAAGTCAACTGAACTTAAATGAAGCTGTAAAACGTATATTTTAACAAAGTTATTTAATTAAATGCGAGCTGAGCTTCGATGAACAATTCTTGAACAGCGTCAACTAAATTTATATAAGATAGACCTCACCAAAGTGAGCAAAATTTGAATAAATCAGACCTTCATGGATTCAGCTGAGTTAAAATGAATCATGCCTTAATACTTTGAAGCAGAGTAACTTCACCCCAGCTATTTTTTTTCAATGAACTGACACAGTGGCTTCATCTGAACTCACCTGCTCTCAATAAACGGAAAACATGTTTACGTTTTGTACCGCAAATGGTTTACAGAATCAGCTCAACTTTAATGCGAGAAGCTTATACAGTGTAAAAAATAAATGTTGTTTTTACAGTATATTACAGCAATTTTTATAATAATCTTACAGTAATAAACTAAAATTGCTAGTTTATAGTAATAAACTGTACAATTCCTATTTTTACAATATATTATTATGTATTTTAGTTTTAAGCTGAAACCTCTGCTGCCGGAATAATATTGTTGTTTTTACGGTATAATACAGTGAATTTAATGGTAATAAACTGCAAAATTGCTAATTTTACAGTAATAAACTAACATTGAGAGTTTCATAGTTTATTACTGTACTTTTGCAATTTTCAAATGAAACCTCTGATTTTAATATTATACTGCAAAAACGACGATTTTTTTTACGATGTAGACATTCACAAGAGCAAAACAATTGGTTTTGACGTATTTTTTTAACATTTATTAAAGGAAACTTTTTAAAGTTTAGGTGTACTCTCTGTCTTTTCTTTCTTTATTTTTTTCTCTTTAATTGTGTATCAACCCACTGTTTAATGCAACACCGCTTTAGATTTAACACAGAGAATTTGTAAAAATAACTTTTAAAAGTGTTTACATCTCATAGAACATAAGACCGAAAATTTTAACTCCTAATGTTCTATCCAATTCTACTTCTATGTTTCTCTCTAAAGAGAATAGTTTTCATTTTTTTCAAACATTATATACCAGAATATATCCATTTTATTTCACTTTACGCAATACAACGATTCCAACGAAACAAAATCATTGTGTAAACAGTGTCTCAATTTAAATCCACTTACAGTCGTATTCTAAAGTCATCTTTGAAGCTCAAAACATTTTCCTCCTACATAAGATATAATCGAAAAAACACTCGGTAACATAAAAAATAAATTTTCATGCTGTTATAAAATGAGAAAACCCATTTGTAGATTATTGTCGCGCATGAAATACATTCCGTTGTGCTTGTTGAATTGTGAGTTCGTCTACGCCAATAATCTACTTTCAGAATTCGATGCTTTTCACGAGCACTGATAGAATACAAAGTATTTACTTTCACCTTCAACAAATCGCATTTCGTTTGAGGTTTTGTAAAGTTTTTTTTATGAAATGAGATGTTGTATAAAATGTATTTTAGTTGTTTTTCTCCATTAATTATTTTTACAGTGGCAGAATGTTTGCTTTTACACATAATCATAAACGCACTCGTAAGTAGGCCATTTTTCTAATTATTTTTATTATTATTTTAAATCTCATTTTTTAAATATAAAATAGGGATAAGTAAACGTGCAAAAGATATGCTTAAAAATAAAATAACTGAATGAAATGTTCCGTACAAAACATTTTTCCGAGGGAATATTGGGGAAGTATTTTTGAGTTTCTAAAAATATTCAATAAGGGATTTTACTTCGTTATTACAAACTCAAAACATGAAGAACATATAAAAAATAACGCATTTTATTACTTAGAAATGGATTTATGATGACTTTTTTTACAATAAATATTAATAAGTTAAAAATTAAAGAAAAAACGGTTCTGTGTGTTTCACATCATATTGAGGTGAATCTCATAGAAGCATAAAACGTGTTTGTTTTTTTATTTTTTTAATTCTGCGTAGCATGGTTTACCGTAGAAAAAGAAGTACTATGTTTTGCTAGCCGCAAAAGCAAAACCAAGAAGGAAAACTGAAGACCGTCTTACAGCTTTGTTTATGCACTTAAATCTATTAAAATTATTTTATTTGTTAACAGGATTTGTTAATAGGAATTTATTTTATTAATTAGAAATGACCTGCAAATTAAATTTTTAAATCATTTACATTTATATTTCTGGCAACAAAGGTTAACAACCAATAGCGTAAGAGGCTGGACAAACTGACTTGGAAATTTCAAATATATTTCATCATTCGCATACACATTCATTCTTAGGGCCTGCGCCGGTATTTTGAACTGTGACCAAACCTTCACTGCAAGAATAAGAAAAGATGTCAAATTCTATTTTTAATAGATATCTCTGACATCGTAAGATATACAAAGTCGAGACCTAATTCTAAGAACATTTTTGATCCAATCACCTTTCAAAGAGAAAAATGTCAGTTACAGCACAGACTGACCCATTTGTACATTGATACAAATGCACGTCAAACTTATACCTTTTTGCATCTCAGGCTGGAAAGAAATATTTTGTTTTTTATGTTCAAGTAACTAATTAAGACCTTTATTATTACTACAAAAAAGGAACAATTTAAATTTTAAAAAACACCATTATTACTCTTAGTAAAAACGCAACTGAAAAATATCTAGTTAAAGTACTTAAAAGTCAAATAATTTGAAAAATTTTACTCGCAATTTTCATGCAATCTTTGGGGAAACTATTCTGAGTACACAATAAGATGAAAAGCAAGAAGAAATTTAAAACACATGAATTTTAAACCTAAAGAATTGAACCTTTAAAATTTCAAATTTTGTTTTTAATATGCATCATCAAAAAAATATATAAAAAAGGTCACGAATTTCAGAATTTAAACGACCATAAAATTGTTTTCATTAATTCAAAAGCAAAATGAAAATGTATATTTTTTTCAATAAGGGTAAATTGAAACGCTAAGTATATAAAAAATGGCTGCTATTTTTTTTTCTTAAGCAAGCTTTAATAAACTAAATGTTTATGTCCGTCATTTCATTGCAAGCTATTTAAACTGAGCAATTTAAAACTATTCAGCCAGATCAGAAAGCCTTTAGTTTTTTGCAATCAGTTGTTAGAAGCTGAAAAAAGTGTAAAGCACAAATTTTAATAAAAGAAGCAAAAAAGTATGAATTTTGTTTATCTTTGCTTAAAATCAAAAAGAATGAAAGATGCGCATAAAAGAAAAAACGCATAAAAGATAAGTAATGCAGCTATGAAATGGCAATAGCTAATAGCTCGGAGCTATTTGACTATGTTTTCAATTGGAAGAAGTTGTTGTTTAAAATTAGAAGAAAAGAAAACTAAAATAAAAAAAAATCCAAATTTATCGATGCAGCAGGAGATGAAACCATGGAAAGCGCTTTTGGGCAATTCCAAGGTAAATTTGATTACATTTCGACCAACTCTTAGGCATTTAGCACCTCAGTGCAGACTAACCACACAATTTTATTTCACAATTTACTTTCTTTATAAACGCAAGTATTTAAGTTCTACTTAGGTAACTTACATTATCTGCATATGTCGGTAACTTACGTTGCACGTTATGATTGTAGCACAAAAAATTAAATAAGCAATATTTAAAAAAAAAAACTTTCAATATTTGCTTAATACACACTTATAAGATAGAAAATATAGCATTGTTAACATTGCATTGCCCTTTATTTATGCACATCATGAAATTTCCCATGTTTTTGGTAATTTACGTTACATAGGACAGTGCATTTTTGAAGTTTACATAAATCACTTAATTTAAGTGAAAACATTCGGTTTAGCAAATTCACAATATTGAATTAAAGTGTTATAATCAATATTCTTCCTTTAAAACAGTTTTCTAAAGAAAAAAATTGAAACTTACCAACGTTGAAAGATTGATCATTTGCTTTACCAAAAGTTAAATATTCCATTTCCAACTTCAAAGTGCTGCCAAAACTAAGAATACTACATTCTTACCGAAAAATTAGTATAAATAATAAACTTCTAACATTTTTAAACCAAAAAATATGCAAAACAGACGCATTGCTGTAATTTGATTTTTCCAACGCTTTTCCACACTTGCATGAAATTGCCCTTCTGTGAAAAAGTTAACAAGGTATTTTCAAGATGAAAGTACTAGGGGAAAAACTGCAACCCCTAAAGGAAAATTTTAATGTCTCGAATTCATTTGGGTCTGTTCATTTGGATACGGATATCAAGGATGGATTCTAGTCACCTTAAAAAGTTTTAATCTCAAATGCTGATATCGATAAGTTAACTCCTAGAAACAATAGTCTTGACTTTTGTTTGGTTTCATGAGTTTGTGACAGATACGGAATTTCAGACACGACAGGAGCAAATACAGTAGAGTCCGCTTATTAGAATATCGATTAAAAGAATATCCTGCTTAATATGATATATTTTCAATGACTTCAACTCAGTCAACTGATTTAACGGAAAATTCTTACAATTCAAAGGCATTTTCAAAGGTAGTACTATGAGTTTTGGAACATTGTTTCAAATATGAACACTATTTTTAAAGTGTAGGTACGCAGTTTGCCTTTCCTTTTTTATTTTTTAACTGTTCCATAGATATAACAAAAATTACGAAAAAAAGTTAAATTGTCGGACTTTTTAAAAATAAAACCTGTTATACGCCACTTTTTTCACCAGAAGTAAAAAAAGTTTGCTACACTGTTTGTCAGTTAAAGCTATGACTATCAAACAATGATGAATGATAATGGTTCCCAAGATGTTTTTTCAGTTCTAGAGAGTAGCATTATCGGGTTTTTCCTATATTTACAGTTGAGTGAAGATGTATTTTACTAAAGCTTTGGATTTTAAAAATACGGAAAATGAAACACATATGACATTTCATTGCAGATGGCTTCTACAGAGAAAATGAAGATCTTGAATTAGATTGCTTCATGCAGTATTTTATTTAAAGTAAATTCCCAATTATATATATCCGCGGAATAGGGCGGTACAGTAACCGCGGATAAGTGAATACAGCGGTTAATCGAAAAAAATGGTAAAACACAATACACGTGTATGAGCCAATATTTAGAAAAGTGCCAATTTGTAGTTGGAGTTTTCTGAAAAAAAAAAAAAATTTGCAGAAAAAAACTAATATTGGATTTTAAGTCTAAATTGGGTCTAAATGCAAGAAAATAAAAGGGGGGAGGTCAAGGAAGTTATTTACCCCCTCCTTAGATTGCTCACTTTTAAGCCGTTACAGATCTGATGAATGTTACAGATCTGATGTTAGTATGAGCTACATATTTGAGTTTATGCTTTCAGTCTTCGTTAACATCTCTAAATATGATATCCTTTCCTTGCTTTTTAGCCTACTTTCCCGTTAAAAATAAAAGAGACGAAAAAAGCATTAAGATTGGCTTAATGCATCTAAAAAATGTCGCCAAGTCCAAAAAATATCGCCAAGTTCAAAAAATATCGCCAAGTCCAAAAAATATCGCCAAGTAAAAAAAAGTCAAAAAGAAACAAAAAAATGAAATAAATATCGAAAAATTAAAAATTTGAAAGTAGGGTATTGAGATGGGGAATTTGTGTGTCGGTCGGTCTGTCGGTCGGTCGGTCTGTCGGTCGGTCTGTCGGTCTGTCTGTCCCCCCCTAATAACTTTTGAATGAACATTCCGATTTGGACAAACTTTTTTTTGTTGGAAAGATCTCGGCGAGTACAGCTCATTCCCGTATTTGATTTTTCGATTTGAACAATTTTTGGTTCAACTTTGAGCCGTTCAAACAACCGGTCCCGCGATACTAACTTTTAAATGAACAGTCCGATTTGAACAAACTTTTTTTTGTTCGAAAGGTCTTTTCAAGGAAATATCGCCAAGCTCAAAAAATATCGCCAAGCCCAAAAATATCGCCGAGTCCAAAAAATATCGCCCAGCCCAAAAAATATCGCCAAGTCCAAAAAATATCGCCAAGCCCAAAAAATATCGCCAAGTCCCAAAAATATCGCCAAGCCCAAAAAATATCGCCAAGCCCAAAAAATATCGCCAAGACCAAAAAATATCGCCAAGCCCAAAAAATATCGCCAAGTTTAAAAAATATCGCCAAGTCCAAAAAATATCGCCAAGTCCAAAAAATATCGCCAAGTCCAAAAAATATCGCCAAGCCCAAAAAATATCGCCAAGCCCAAAAAATATCGTCAAGCCCAAAAAATATCGCCAAGCCCAAAAAATATCGCCAAGCCCAAAAAATATCGCCAGGCCCAAAAAATATCGCCAGGTCCAAAAAATATCGCCAAGTCCAAAAAATATCGCCAAGCCCAAAAAATATCGCCAAGCCCAAAATATATCGCCAAGTCCAAAATATATCGCCAAGCCCAAAAAATATCGCCAAGTCAAAAATATCGCCAAGCCCAAAAAATATCGCCAAACCCAAAAAATATCGCCAAGCCCAAAAAATATCGCCAAGCCCAAAAAATATCGCCAAGCCCAAAAAATATCGCCAAGTCCAAAAAATATCGCCAAGCCCAAAAAATATCGCCAAGCCCAAAAAATATCGCCAAGCCCAAAAAATATCGCCAAGTCCAAAAAATATCGCCAATCCCAAAAAATATCGCCAAGCCCAAAAAATATCGCCAAGTCCAAAAAATATCGCCAAGTCCAAAAAATATCGCCAAGCCCAAAAAATATCGCCAAGTCCAAAAAATATCGCCAAGTTAAAAAAAAGCCAAAAAGAAATAAAAAGGTACAATGAATATCGAAAAAATAAAAATTTGAAAGTAGGGTATTGAGATGGAGAATTTGTGTGTCGGTCTGTCGGTCGATCGGTCGGTCTGTCTGTCCCCCCCCTAATAATTTTTGATTGAACATTCCGATTTGAACAATTTTTTTTTTGTTGGAAAGATCTCGGCGAGTACAGCTCATTCCCATATTTTATTTTTCGATTTGAACAATTTTTGGTTCAACTTTGAACCGTTCAAACAACCTGCCTCGCGATACTAACTTTTTAATGAACAGTCCGATTTGAACAAACTTTTTTTTGTTCGAAAGATCTTATCAAGGATACTTCATTCCCGTATCTACATTTTCGATTTGAACAATTTTTCGTTCAACATTGAACAGTTCAAGCGACCTTTCCCCACCTAATAACTTTTAAGTGAACCGTCCGAATTGAATAAACTTTTTTTTGTTCGAAAGATCTTATCAAGAATACTTCATTCCCGTTTTTAAATTTCCGATTTGAACAATTTTTCGTTCAACATTGAACGGTTCAAACAAGCTCTCACACCTAATAACTTTTGAATGAACAGTCCGATTTAAACAAACTTTTTTTTTGTTCAAAAGATCTCGGCAAGGATGCTTCATTACCGTATTTAAATTTTCAATTTGAACATTTTTTTTCGTTCAACATTGAACCGTACAAACAACCTTTCCCCACCTAATAACTTTTAAGTGAACCGTCCGAATTGAATAAACTTTTTTTTGTTCGAAAGATTTTGGAGAGGTTCATTCCTATATTTCACTTTTCAATTTGAACCATTTTTCGTTTAATGATGAACCGTTCAGAAAAAATGTTAACATGAGCGCCTACGGAGAAATTTAAATTGAATGTTGATTCTGAACTTCAAGGCGGATTTCCTTCAAACTAACTTTGCAAGAAAATGGTTTTGATAAATAATGTATTGTAAAGTACTTTTCTGAATAATCTTCTGTGAGGACTCTGATTCCGACTCCGACAACGCAAACATGGCGGAAATGCAGGCTCAGAAAAAATGACTGACTGGGCAGACGATTTTTTGTTTATTTATTTATTTGTTTTGTTTAATTTATTACTATTGTTTTTTTTTTTTTTTTTTTGGCAGACGATTTTTTTTGTTAACAAAAATTTTTCATTCACGAGAGCATTTTATTCTTTATTTATATTTATTAACTGGCAACGGATTAAAAATGAAATTCGAGACATTTTATAACGATTTTTTTTCTTTCTTTGATTAAATGTGTTTTGATGTTCTTTGTTCTTTTATTTATTTATTTATTTTTCTTTTGAAAACGGTTGTGGAATTTTTCTACGGAAGAACTATGACAGTTACGTTCTTTAAATGGTGCGACAAAACTTTATTTACTCGTTTATTTACTTTTTACGTGTCTACTTCATCTGATGAGAGGGGTATATTTTGCTTTTAGAAATCAGCTTTAAGTGCTATAAAGGTATGTTTGACATAATTTTCAGTTTCAGATAATTAATAGAATATTGATCAGATGCTAGAATGCCGATATCGATGTACGGGAAAGTAGGCTCGTTTAGTTCTTGACAGAACTTCTTGTTTAACATAAAATTAAGACAATTATATTAAAATGTATATATTAGGCTAAAAAATCCAATTTCATTATAAAAAAGCATTTCTTGGAAATAAAAATGAGCGATAAGGTTTTTAGATAAAATAAATTATGAGATCACCAAATCCAAGCTAATAAAACATTTGTTTTGTTTTGAAACAACACACAACTTCAACTTTTTCAAAACACAACTCTTTTCTTTAATTAGTTGCAGGAAATTGATTTTCTTGATCAGAAATTCAAATTTAGCATGCAAGTTATTATCTAGTTATTTAGCAAAGTTATGAGAAATTGAAGCACCAAAAAAAAATAAATAAATAAAATAATAATAATTAATTAACTTAACTTCTGCAGTGTCAATTTTTTTTATTTTACTAACTTCTATTGTCAGGTCATACACACCACAAATGAAGCAATTGTACTAAAACTCATTGCTTTTAATTTTTTAAGAACAAAAATATTCAATATATATGGCTAAAACCTATGATTTTTGCTTTTTATAATTCTGAAACGTGTGAGTTAGTTCTGTAACATATTCGCTGCTTTTCAATGTTACCGCTCTGACTGTTACCGATCTGACAAAGTGACAAAGTTTTTTTTTTATTTCCGAGTCGATCGCACTAAACCAAAATCAAACTCGTGGTTTTTTCACTTGTAATAAAGGACTATACTTATATATAAAATAATTTTTAAAATAATAAAAACTACGCATTTTAGAGCGTGTTACCAATCTGATGATTCAAATGACACACATTTTATAAATCACTTTAAAAAATCTTACCTACAATTTTAGATGCAGAAATGCAAATTTTTAATTACGATTCGATAAAACATCCCACCAGGTACTCAGTATCACGTGGTATAGGTGCAGGAAATGATTTTGGGAGCCTAAACATAGATCGGAAGTTATTGTTACCACTCTGACGGCGGAACTTGGGACACGCTTATTTCGCATCGGCTAGAAAATCAGAAATCGATTAAAACAAAAATAAAGTAAAATATTAACAAAGGGGTAAAAATAGAATCGTTTTTTGTGCAAGTGCGTTTTTTTTGGGAAGTTAGAAAGTGCGCATGACCTGTTTGCATGCTAAGCTTTGCTACTGGGGACACGTTACCGATATGATTTTTGATGTATAAAAACAATATTTTCTGAAGAAAATTTTTTTCCGATGTTATTAGATGAAATGAAAGCAGAAACTTATCTTCTTTCTGGGAAAAATTATTTTTTTAACTAGTTATTGAAATACTAGTGAAAATTCACTTGGGACTCAAATTGGCACTTTTCTAAATATTAGCTCGTATGTAATAGTTAAAATAATCAGTAACCTTTTCAAATACATTTAAATTACAGCTAAAAACAATACCATTTAATGTTGAAAATTTGCTAAAACTTTGAGCAAAAACCACTGAAAAAATAAAACAGAAATGGGATTTTTTTTTATTACTTTTTTGTTTATGTTATATTTTTCATTTTAAATTACTAATTAATTTATTTTATTTTATGTATTTGAAAAACTTATTTATTTATTTTTATTTTATTCATTTTTATTTTTTTGTTATTTTATAATATTTTTATTATTATTTATTCATTTATTTATTTATTTTGAATCAGCAAAACGACGGGTATAATTTAATTTTCTACCTAATCTGTATAGACTCATAAAAACGTCGAGATATGTATGACAGAATAAGAATTCAATTAAGGGAACAGAGAAAAAAATAAAAATATAAAAAAGATCTACCAATTTTTTTAAAGGTGCATTAAGAGCTTGTAAAAACAGATGTTTCAGCTGCATTCGACCAAAATATAATTGGAGTATGACAGGGAGAATTTTTGAAAAAAAAAAGTATGTTTCACACTTTTAAAATGGTTTAAAATGTTACTGTTTTTAACGAAACTGAAAAAATATTACTGTTTTAAAAATTAACTAGGTGACCCGTGCGGAATTCCGCAAAAAAAAAAAAAAAAAAAAAAAAAATCTCTAAACTTAAATTCACATATATACATATACTAATGCATCGGTTTGTTAAGCATCAAGCCTAAGTAATAGCAAAACCTATTCATATCTTGCAAAAATATTAAATGCTCATAATTTAATTATAAATACTTAATTAGGAAAATACAAATTATGAAATTAAAAGGGATAGAACTTAATTTCAGAAACAGAGCTAAATTGTGCGTGAAAATTCGAAATATGGAATTAATAATAAAAATATGGAAATAAATATTTGCAAAAAATAGAAATGGATATGGATTTTTTTTCTTAATATTAAATGAAAATAATTTCCAAGCTATTCTAGAAATGCAGAAAGAAAAATCTAATATATTTCCTTGACAAAAACAAAGGATATTTAATGAGCAAGAAAATGAGCTTTTGTGCAAAAAAAAAAAAAGCAGAAAAATGATCAATTTATTGCTTGCTTTCTTTTTGAGAGCGTTTGAAAGCACATAAGCTTTATATCGTAGAGAAAGAATTTTAATTAATCTACCCAAGAAATTTAATTTTGAAGTTTTCAACTCATTTACCAGAGGAAATTAATTTGTTGCAAACATAGCATTAAGAAATGGTTGTTGAAAGTCTTTATAAGCTGTAATTAACCTGAAATAAATTACTTAAACATCTCATTATATTAAATTAAAAAAAAATATTTTTGTGCACCAAGCAACATAGTTACAGTAATAAACAACGTAAATCAAGCACATTTTAGAAAACTGATTACAGACTCACAGATAAGTTACCACCCCAAAACCTGGGCTAAGGCAGAACTACATGTAAAACATCACAGGCTCGGTCATGTCATCTTGAGATTGTGTAATCCATACTGATGAGCCCTAATGAGGACGAAACTGCAGTCTCTTGGTTTCATAATCGAGTTGGTGGTGTATTACAAGTACTTGTTTAAGAGCTTCAAGGTACTCCTTTTACAATGCAAAAAACTGAGCTACAGGATGAAAAGTCATCCAAGAAAAGCCACAAGGTGGGTGAAAAGAGTTTAAATAGTTAGATTAGTTTCAATAATTAATTGCCCTCTATTCCATCCCATAGCTTTTCTAGAATTACATTTCATCCTAACAATCACTTCTTTGTATTGAAAAAGAAGTTCATTGGGATCCCAAAATGCGTGTCGAAAATCAATTTAAATTTGTGCACCTTGATACACGATGTTAATGTACTACTTTTTGTTACTGAAATTGATAGAATGATATAAATAATAACATGGGCCCGGAAAATACTTTAATTTTCCCAACAGTTTATTTTATATTATTTTTTTAAATACCCTACCTTGAAAACGGGGCGTGGTTTTTGTGACGTCAGTGGTGCACCTACCAGCTCTCTTTCCAATGATAACACCATTTTGCTTGACTTGAGTTGTCCAATCGCAGGAATCGGTGACGTCACGACCTTCGTCATCTCACTACAACCAATTAGATTTCGCGCTTACGTGCACCACTGACGTCATGCGCAGATATTTTTTTTTTCGGAATAGCATCTGCGCACCGGTTAAAATAATTCATAAAAAATATATAACTGTGTCAAAAAATTAAAAAAATAGTCAAGTCCTATGTTTTGAAGCATGCTCTTTCAGAAAAAAATACTTTTGAAATTTAGGAAACCCCCCCCCCCCCCCGTTATTGTTATTATGCCATTATATTACGGAACATTTCGATTGCTTTAAGGAGTACATTTTCTTATTGACATTTTCAGCATCTGAACTTTCCTTATTTTAATAAATTTAGCTTCTAATAAACTCCTCATGAGTTATCAGCTGCTATTTGAACGAAGTGCGTAATGCTATTGTTATTCTGAGAAAAATTTTATTATTTGACCAAATTTCAACATCTGTTTTTATGAAACGTAGCCAATAGTTTTGTTTTAATTTTATCTAAATAAAAAATTTAAAAAAAAACTACAAATACAACAGCTGTAGTTATAAAAGTAGCATTTTAGTTAATTTATAGAACTCCATTTTTAGGTAAACACATTTCTGAGTTCTCAAAGAGCAAACGCAAAATCACAGAGTACAAATCAATACTAAACCAGACAAAATGCGAGAAACATATGGGCAAATGCAAATCAAAATTTAATTAGACATCATTTAAATGCATCTACTGAGAGGAATTCTGCTAAAATATGTGCATTTTAATGCATTGCTGCAACACATGTGATGTAATATGCACGTTTATAATTGATCTAAAATCTACTTGTTGTCAGTAAAATTACGTTACCTGTCATAATTAAGAAGGTAGGGAAATTCTCGCACCCTTGGCCCATGTTCGTTTTGTTTATTAATATAATGATGAAATTTGAAAGTCTCGATTCTATTTGGTAATGCTAATTGTTAAAGTTTTATTTAGTAAATTAAGTAAGTTTGTAGTTAATGACTGTTATTTTCTTGAGTTCTTTCTTTGCATTGAACTCGTTAGTTATGACAATAACTTAAGTAAAGAACATTTTACTTTCGTTCAAATTTTGTTTTCTTAAAGCTCCATGGGCTCATCCAACTTAACCATCACTATCGAATTCTAAAAAAAATTGACAAAACCCACTTCTTTACTTCCTGTTGCCAACACAGCGCTAACAAATATCGCCTGCACGGTGAAATATTTTATAGCTATTGTCCTTTTATTGGATATCTTAATTGGCTATTTTATAAGTTGAATGGGCAACACATTTTGAAGATGTATGCTTAGTTTTGAGCAATGACTGTCTAATTATAAACCCTTTTTAACTACTAAACTCACTTAAAAAGTGTTTATAAGTAGACAGTTATTGTTCAAAATCACTGCCCATGTCTAATTGCAAGCGAAATTTTATTTTTCCCCTTTCCAACACAGCACTAACAAAAATCGTAAGCACTAAGACATATTTACTGAGGACTACCCACTCTACTGACATAATTTCTCCAATTAACAGTGTTTTAATGGGATGCTTTAATAGGATGCTACATTACGATGTTTTACTGTGAAATTAATTCCACAGTTTTTAATTGCAATAAACGTTAAAATACTATTTTTGACTTTCATAGAATTATAGGGTGCATTTAATTGACAGTCAAAAAAAAAAAAAACAATAAATTGATTATTACCTACATACGAAAGTCTACGAAGTTCCAATTTTGTACATTATTGCTTCAGTTTTAGGCTGCGAAATAATTCTATCTCCAAATTGCACGCTGAATGCATTTATTTACATATGCCGAATTTACATAACGATACCCAACCGTAAAGTCACGATGCGAGTACGCATAAAGTGCTAATCCTAACCTTGGGAGGGTGGAACGTATTACATATCAGCACTTAATTGGATGGATATAGTGGAAATAGTATGCACTCGAGAGTGTTTCATCACCCGGCATTGAGTGGGGAACAATTATAGATCACGCAACTGTATTTCAATCATTAGGGTCGTCCTCTTGATTTGAAATGTTCATTAGCCAATTTAATTACTCTTTAAGTAATTACATCAAGGGTCATTTAGCTAAAAAAGAAACTGAGTTTCAGCGTTTAAAATTCAGGTCATTTTTTTTTCATTTAGATGAATTTAGATGCAAAATTTTGTGCGTTGCTTCCAATTGAGAAAGCTGGGCATGAAACACTGGACTGCCAAACAGTTGGTTATCAAGTAAAATTGTGCTTTCTTTCATCTCAGCGTGTTTCATTTTACCCCAGTGGCTAAGAGGTAAATGGGATTGCCCAATTTATTTCCGCATGAGGTTGATTTCGGTAGGTAATTGCAGTATGCACCGACAGTTTAGAACAGTAGTTCCCAACCATTTGCGCCCATCGCCAACCTTTAAAGGTTAACGAACAGCTGTCGGCCTTACCCTCGCCCATTTTTCTTCTTCAAAAAAACTACAAGTTGAAGCTAGTAAATACCGATAAGTTTTTGAAAATATAAAATCTACTTTTAGTTTGAAGTAAAATATGTTCAATGAAACAATTTTATCCAATTATTCTCAAACTAGAAAACTAAATAGATAAATAAAAATACCCTATATTTTACTGTTTCGTTTGCGTATATTTACGTATAGGTAGTATACGTAAGTTACGTATACGTAGTAAAGGAAGTATTGTAATCACAAAAACATTTTTACTCAATTTTGGTCTATATCTACTCATCGACTAAATGGTACATCGTCAATGGGTAGGATGTAACTGTACACTGTACATACTGATTTTCGAAGCACTAAACTGGTATAAAATTTCATTACAGGCTTCAGCTCAGATGGAAATTTGTCTCTCTAGACATATGTTGATCTTCTACATATACCTAACACAAAGGATTTGTGAAAAGCTTTTTCTTATTTGAATTCGCATATAAAACATTTTCTGGGGACCATTAAACAATATCTGGCTATAATATAATAAAGATTATTCCTCAAAATACATTGAAAAAGTCAATAGTAACTTATTTTCATGGGCGACGACCAAAGACAAGTTTTAATTTAAATGCGGATAAAAAGTTTTGTTCTGCTGAAATGTTTCCTGTACCTTTCTGACTAAAACAAATGCCACAGTCACTCGATACCATTAAGAAATTCTGTTCGAGCACTTATTACCATAGCAGGTGGGAATGAAGCTAATGGCATTTCGTTGTAAGTAAGTCGACCCCTCTCTGAGCCGTCGAATGGAAATGAAAATAACAGGGAAAGAGTATTTCACTGTGTTACGTAATGACCTCGCTATCTAAAAGACAAAACGTGTTATTTTATTCTACAGCAATTACCCATAATTTCATTTATTAATATTTCATTAACTGTTATTATACTCGCACTTCAATTTTTAAAACATTGCTCCAATATGATTTCGAGTTTGATCTCTTTTTTTTTTTTTTTTTTTTTTGCATAGTGGATATACCAAAGCTAAAAATAACAACCTAATTCTTTTTTTTTTTTTATTAAAGCATGTACGTTTTTTTAAAAATATTTTCAAAACTTACCAAATTATTTTTTGTGTAGATTATTTAATATACCAGTAATCTAATTTCCAAAGAAATGGCCAGAAAAGGGTTTCTGAAGTAAAGGGAACCTGTATCAACGCATGAAATTGAGAACCTTTTGGAGAATTTACATACAATCTATTCTAAAACGTAAAGCGTAAACGTTTTTTTTTTTTTTTTTTTCTTTTTTGCTTAGTGATAAACCTAAATATGTAAACATGGTAAAAATTAAAGCAAACATTATGAAAACTAAATCAAAAAAGCTAACGATCGTTAACCAGTATTTAATTTATTTTACCTTTTGGTTAATGACAATGGCTACACAAAAAAATGCAGTAGTTTTTACTTCTACTTTTGATGTATTTTTTCTATCGCTGCAGCTGTAGGTTTATTTTATCACATGCGGAATATTACAGATGGAATACTCTCACTGTAAAAGAAATGGTGTAACCTTACTAAATAAATACAGTGACAGCAGTGTTGCCTCCACTGCTTTAGTGGAGTAATCTAACCGATATAACAGGTGTCACGTAACACATCACTTTTTGGAGGTTACTCCATAGTAAGGTAACTATAGCGTAATGATTCACCAATTTTTGTGTAAGATTACATTCGAATTCTCTGTCAACAGAAAGAAGAAGGAAAAAAACATTCATCAGACTGAAAAATTACTTGAAATTATCCGTTTGTTTAATGTTTTTCGGGTTCATGCTTTTCCACAACCAATTGATTTTACACAAATTCGTAAGTTCTTTTAATTACCAACGATGGGTTCGAACCCCGAACTGAGCCCCGCCCCCACACCTGATAGATGCTGTTGCTCTTTTACGAGTGGAAACTACCTTCGCTTTCAATGAAAAATTTTTTTTCAGTTTTTCTAGTGCTCAATCCAAATAAATGGTCAAGTCCTACAAACTAGTTATATCTGCGCAGTAAACGTTAAAAATAACAGCCAAAAATACCCGTATATTATTGGAGAAGTCTTTTGTGTGACAGGTAAGTTTCGTTCCGATTCACCCGCTGTTCCGATACACCCATTTTACGGCACGTCATTAGTTCTACATAACTTAATTAGCACTCTGAATACGCATTTATTCTCTCTTGTTGCCAATCATCAATTGCTTGACTTATATTATTCCCTTTGAGTTAAATTACTGTTACTAAAAGAATTACAATTTATTAAAAACTACTTCAAGTGAAATGAAAGTGAAAAGCGTCTGCTGTTGTTATGGACAGTGATAAGTCACACTAAAGAAATGACTGAATATGATTATTTATGAAAGTTTGTCGTAAGCTTTTAATTTCTTTGCAAGTAGTAGTAATGGGTATAATACACAAAAACCCCCTCAAATACAGTTCTATTTCTAAATTAGAAGTAATTACTTTTAAAATTATGCTAGGACATACAATGCATGCCTATTTTGAAAATTTTTAAGTGCTCAATTATACTTTCTGCTAAATGTCCAAAAATAAACTAGTTCATAAAATTCACCACCAATTGAGTTTTTAAAAGAGCTATTGAATTAATGCATATTCCTTGCTTTTATTATGAAAAGTAAGGCAGCTTATTTAGTACAACTAGTGGTATATAAAATAATGATCTTCCTTTTCGGCTACTTAGTACCTTTCAAATGTGATAACAATCTATTCTAGAGCGACAAATTAACCCATTTTTAACTTGAAATAACACCTAATGAATATTTCAAGGGTTTACTAAAATGAATAACTTTCGTCCATTATATTTATACATGAGACTATTTTTCTTTTGCCGTACATTTAACTATTTTATAAATTTACAGTCATTAGTTAACGGTAAAATGCCTATTTGAATCGGTCATGCATTTTTCTTTGAAAAAGTAACTTTCGTTCATTTTCATATTTGGATAATACTTTTTACAATTCGTTTTCATCAATTATTTCCCATAATTTGAACATACTAATAAAAGCTTAGTTATTTACAAAGAAGTATACTTAAACATTTCCAATAAAATACAAACTCAAAAGGTAGGTATTCAAATAAGATAGAAAAGCGTCCTCAATAAGGCAAATAAAGTGTTTATTACTCATATATTCCTATGGCATCCTCTGCATATTAACTGCGTAACATACATTTTCTTCAGAACCAAACATGATGCATTAGAGGTATGAAATGATTCTCTTAAACAGACTATCTTTCTGCGAAAATTTAAAGAAAAAAATAGAATTAAAAAAGCAGAACACCTAAGTCTGCTCTCGAATTTTCGTTCTTCCTTTCATTTTAATTCATCTTCTTTCTCTAAAATGCAATAAGACGAGACAGATTTTGCATACTGTCTTAAGAACTTAAGTTGATTCTTCAGTATTCCCCCCAAGTTCGAACCCATTAAACTTAGCATAGTAGCTGACACACTAAATTTCAATCATGTACAAAGTATTACAGTTTGTGTTTCTACTTTCTGGGATTGATACCTTTGGAAAGAAAAACTATTCAAGAAAATTGATTGCAACAATATTTCTCATTAATTTCAGCATTTCTTTAATCGCTTCTTTTCTTTCTTTCGTTCTATTTTCAAGCAGACTTGTTAATGGATTTGATCTAACTGTAGTGTCAGACATAGCGCTTTTGGTGGCTGGATTTACCTTTCTGCTAATTCTGCATATGAAAAAACGTTTTATTTGTAAATGTGTACAGAAAATGAAAGATATTTCTCTGTCTCTTCAAGACAACAGTACAAAAATTACAAACCGCGTTTTTATAATATGTGCTACAGTTGGTATTTGCGGCTTTCTACAAATGATTAATGCATTTGTTTGGTTCTGGAAGGACGATTCTAAAATTTTTCTAGAGACTAACCCCATCCTTTACAATGCAGTGCTATATTACAACTTAAGTAATTACGCTATTGGAGTTATAACTGCGGCAACTTTATATTTCAGTTTTTATATCTGTGTATTTCCCGTTTATATATTTACAGCATTTTATTGCCTCTTGTCTTGGAACTTCAAAGAAATGTTAAAAGCATTTGTCCAAGAAATACAAAGTTTCCCTGAAGATATAGAAAGACATACTGAAAAATATTTGAAGTTGTCGACCTGTGTTCACCATATTGATCAGAAACTGCAATCAGTAACTCTTTCTTCAGTTAGTTTTATGGCTATATTTCTCTACTTGAACCTTTTTCAAGTTTTTAAGCTGAATCCGGAAACAAATTCGATTGATGTTGAAGGTGTTTCTGGAGCTATAATCATCGTGCTTGTTTTAAAGTTACTGTTGTCTTCCGCTAGCGATGTTTTTGAGTGGAACACTGCTATATGCAATACAGTTGGTAAATCACGTTGTGGAAAACATAACATCAATAACAAGCTTTTATTTTTATTCCAAGCGAAAGAAGGAATTTTTTTATCTATTGGTGGAACAGTTGTGATACGCAGAGGTTTGTTTGCAAATCTTGTAGGTACTATAATTACATACTGCTTATTAATTAAAAGCTTATTGTCGTTTGCATAAGAACTTTTTATTAACTTGGATGGCAATCGAATCTTGGAGGATTGTAATATTTCAGAGAAAAAAAATGATGGTACACAACGATATTTGTCTTTTTAAATCCGTCTACTCCACACAAGTAAGCGTTTCTAAAACAACTAACAACTTTGTTTTGACTATCAACTGTAAACCATGAAAAACTGAAATTTTCCTTAAAATAAAGATAAGAAATGTTAACTCTCTTCAGCGCTAAGACTCTTCAGTGAAAACATGTGCTTACAATTTTAGCTTCTGGTAACAAACTGTGTGTTGATAATGCTTTTTTTACCGTCAAACTTTTGGCCGATGATAAAATCATACATAGAGATTTTTTTCTACCTTATATTAAACAATAGATGAATTGCCTAAACGATCTATATGTTTTTTTTTTGGCGCACCCTACCTTACTTATTTCTCATTTCACCATTTAATTAAGAAAAGAAAAATGACCCTTTATTTGTCAAACGAATTTTTAAACATTTGTACAACCGTACCCGATGTACTTTCGATCAAATAATGTAAAGTCCAAGCTTAATTTCATGGAATGGAAACTGAAAATAAGGAAAAATAATTATTGATAAGAGAAACTTAGTGCCCTTTGAAACGTAATAAACATGATTTTGAGAGTTTTTAAACGACTTTTGTGTCCTATAAACACATTTTAAGCATTTCTTGACTATTTTTGGCGCGTAAAATACTGTGTATCGATACCAAATCCACCACTGAATAATCGTATTAGCCCAACTCACGCAGAAGTAAAAACATTTGGCAAAGCAAAAATGCATTTTAGAATCTATTTAATGACATTAGGAGAAAGATCAGGATACGGGAACCGTCCGCAGAAACTTGTAAGTTAAAGAAGGGTCCGAACTTTCGCCGAAAACTAAAAATATTAGTAATGATTTATTTTTTTCTTTTAAATAATGACTATAGCGCACCCCAAATTAATCTAAAGTCTAAGCCAGCTAAAAATTTAGAGCAAAAACTTATTCTTAGAACTACAAGAAACACCAAGAAATGTATGAGAAGATTAACTCGCGAAAAAATAAATATATTTTATTTTTACCATTTGGTGCAGAAGGTTATGTACAAAAATCCATCAATTGGAGGCGTGATTTCGCACAAAAGTATTAAGTATGAAATAAATTTCATTATACTTCAAACCATAAACTTCAGCAGGAGGTACGTGAACATGTTTGGGAATTACGTGACAAATCGAATTACTAGCAATGAAAAAAAAAATCGTTCTGGAGAGTCTTATCGGAAAAGTTCAGGCCTGAACAATAGATGAAACAAGAAAAAAGGGCATTCTTCTTTCTTGACTGGCTTGGGGAATACCCCATATGTTGTTCCATTTAGAACGTCATCAGTCTCGGTTGATGTATGCCTTCCTCCCATAAAATAAATGATAGTTTTGATTTTATAAGGTGAAATTTCTACTGCCTATCATCCCAATCCATAAAACTCTTGAACGGAACTTCTTTTAAATAATAACCACGGAGCATGTTAAAATTCTCTAAGTTTTCAAAGTACAGTAAACTCTCAAATATCCACGGTTCGGATTATCCAAGGGTCTTTTCACCTTTTCTTTTTTTTTTTTAATTATGATGATTTACTGAATGGGGCCGTGGTATCCCGATTGGTAAGTCGTCGGACTCGTAACCAGAGAATCCCGGGTTCGATCCTAGCCAATCAAAGATCCACCGTTGTTACTAATGGTGGCTGGGCGACGTAAAATAAGGGCATTTTAGGCAAAATAAGGGCTTCATCAAGAGCATTTCCCGATAAAGTTTGTGTGAAGGAAATTCGTCTTTTAGCTCCGGATCTATGTTGGTCTTAAATTTCCCGTAGGCGCTAATGTTAAGTTTTTTGAACTGTTCAAAATTAAATGAAAACTTGTTCAATTCATAAAGTGTAATTTTAGGATAAAATGTCATCGTCGAGATCTTTCGAATGAAAAAAAGTTTGTTCAAATCAAACTGTTAATTCAAAAGTTATTAAAAAGGGACATACACACTTTAAAAATTTTAATTTTTCGATATTTGCTTCATTTTGTTTTATTCCTTTTGACATTGTTTTTTTTTTAAACTTGCGATATTTTAAAGGTGCACTAAGCTATTTGTAATGCATTTTTCGTCTTTCAACTACTTTAACGGAAAAGTAGGCTAAAAATAATTTTACGTTTTTCCACGTACTTGGTAATCCATGTTTAGTTATTGCGGATTACAAGCCCCATTAAAAGCTGGAGTTCTTTTAGTTTGTTTTATTCTTAGAATTACTTTTTGTTTCATTTTTTTTCAAAAGCAATTAATAAAGAAACTTAAATGTTATGGACCAACGCTTCTGCTTTAAGCTACATCATATTTTTTTGAAAATTGCTTGAAACGTTTTAATTTACCGTTCCGCCTTCCCTATTGCAAGAGATTAAACCTCTTTCCTCTAAAAAAATTAAATAACCGTATCTCAGCTATTTTTACGTACACGAAATATTCGTAAATTTCTAGGAAAAGGCTCAAATTTCAGAAAAAGGATTAAATCCACTCCAGTTTTTAATTGCCATGAACAAATAATAGCAAAATTTAAGAGAATAGTGCGGGATCCAGTATTGTAAGTTCAGAAATAAATTTTATTAAGGCTATTTCCTCCGAAGTAATGTAAAACAAACCAAACTATTCTAAAGTTATATCTCGAAGATAGCTGGAGCTTACAAATTATTCCTTATTAGAAATGAAATTCGCTTCAACACTATTCAGGTTTTTCCAACGAGGATTACATTCTTATGACAGAAAAGAAAATTTTAAAAAATATTTATAGTTTCCCCTTTTATTCGCCAGAAATAAAATATTTTTTAACTAATGTTTTTTTCTCGATAATAGTAAGCAAGTAGATAGGTATTCAAAACATAATATTCATCTTTGTGCGAGAAGTTTTTTTTTTTTTTTAAAGGATACTTCTAAAAAGACATAAAGCTATGATAATTACAATTGGTATTATTAAATCTGATTTTTTAACTTTGGTATAATATTTTTAAACTACGTACTTATATTATGTTGATTATTTAATTAATCTATTTTATTCACTTTTTACTACATAGGCTTCTCTGATACATTTTTTTTACAATTTTGACAGCAATTTTTGCAACAACATTGACTTATTTATCACAACGCAGAATCAATTTTTTATGTTTTTACTCTTAAAAACTGGATTTATTTAGAGGGAATGACAACATCGGATCAGTAAAACTTAGATCTAATCAGATCTAATGTTTTCCACATTGAATACAAATTTTAAAAATTCGCTCGGTCCCCCCCCCTCCCCACACACATCTGTTTTCTCTTGTGTGCAAGTGTTTGGATATAGATAAATTCCGATAAATAATTTTATAATCGGAATTTTTTCGACATAAAATTGTGTCTTGATTTAAATGTAAACTTAATAGGTTAGATCCATATAACCGCAAAAAATACTTACCTATTAAATGAAAATATCCACTAAAAATGTTTTAAAATATAATTCTTGTTATAACAGTAAAATTGAATTTGTTTGAATATTAAAAATTATCATCAATTACGTGTCTCTGTTCTTTTAGCTACGCTTTTCATTTTAATGATCCATATGCACTTACAACTTTACAATGAAGAAAAAAAATAAAAAGTCGTAAGCAGAATATGAGCCTTATTTTTAAAATTTTAGCATCACATTTTTTTTAAATAATTATTTTTACCACAATTTTTAGTGCTGTTAAATTTATTAAGTGTACATACAGAGTAGCATAACCTAATTTATTGAGCATTTAAAATACATTTTCAAAAAAATATTAGCCTTTTTTTATTTTCTTTACAAAATTATGGAATGATACGAAAACTTTTTTTAAAATCGAGGAAAAAATTACAACTTTAAGTTAGACCAAAAAGTTTCGCTCCACATAAAGATTTTTTTGTCCTTTAAGGAAAAAATACATTATAGAATGTTAAATGAGTATGAAAACTTTTTACAGCAATTTTACCACATCGCACGTAAGACCCGGAACTCACGTTTGAGGCATTCCGGTGTATTATTCATAGTTTTTATACTCACAAAATCATCCTCTCGAAACTTCCTTTTTCAAAATTGCTTCGTCAGAAAAGAAGATCAACTATTGAAGCGCAAAAATTGGCTTTGTAAAGTGTACGTATATTTTGGCGGGGAAAATCTTATTCACCAAGAATAACTAAAGCGTCTCTCTTTTTTTTTTTTTTTTTGAAAAATCAGTCTGAAGACAGAATTTTTAATGCTGTGAAAACATTTATGCGAGGTGCATTCAAGTTCTAAGGCCTCCGATTTTTTTTTCTCCAGACTGGAAAGACGTAGAAACATGTGAATTGCTTTAAAATGAGCGCGCGTTCTTTGTCAAAATATGACAGAGATGGCAACACTATGCGACAGACGGAATTTTAACGCCAGTAGTGAGAATAAGGTACTGTTTTCGATACTTAAAATGTCGAAGTTTTCCTTACTTGAACAGCGTGCAATCATTCGTTTTCTGAATTTGCGTTATGTGACACCAATTGAAATCCATCGACAGTTGAAGGAGACATGTGGTGACAGAATTATGGATGAGTCGAAAGTGAGTTCGTGGGTGTGACAGTTTAATGAAGGCAAGAACACTGTGTGAAAACAAACCGAAACAATCTCGGGTTCAAGGAGATATATAATACCGAAATATTGCAAACTGTGAAATGCTAGTTATGAGTGACGGTTGTTATAAGTGACGGCATATATCTCCTGGAGCCATGGCATTGCAATAAAGTGGTAATAGTGTAAAAAGTCTATGTCCCTTTTCATCCAGATCCCATTGCTGTTCCATTCTGAAATTTTTACCACACATACACTACATTGGGAAGTAATATATATATATTTTTTCAGATTTTTAAAAAATACACTTTTTGAGATATTCAAGGTCAAATAATGCTTTTGGTGACCTTGAAATTTTAATATCACGAAAACTTGTCAAGTCATATATCATATGAAAGCTTTAAAATGACATATAACAAAAGACTTTAGCTGTAATAGAAGCTGAGAAAATTGAATCTTTGTGTATACCAAAATTCTTCTTTTTGCCATTTTTCGAGTTTTTTAGGGGGTTCCCCACAAAAAACTAACAGCTGAAAAAAATTTCAAAAATAATTTTTTTGTATCCCTTTATAGACGTATTCAACCCTATGATTTTTTTTTGAAATTGGTGATGGTCAAGTTTTGAGGCTTGTTGATTTCACTTGGAATGACTCTATGTCTTTTCAGTCTGGAGGAAAAAAATCGGAGGCCTTAAAACTTGAATGCACCTCGTATCATCACATTAAAGTATTCAATCTCGGCTAGAACACTTTTTACTGAAAGAAATACCTTTAAATAAGTATCAATTTCAGTTTAAACTTGTAAATGTATAGAATTTTTTTTAAGTAAGAGTAAAAACGTGTTTTCAAGCATTCAGTCGTCCCTCGTGTTTTGTCCTATTCTTTGACTGGTTTTTGAAATATACGGTTCATTTAAGTAGCTTATATGTAGTATGACTGGAGCCTCTGCTGCCAGTATTATTTTTTAAAAGCAACTTTTCTTCGCACTGTACCACACCCTTCATATGATATTGATCGCGCTCCATGCGTTTTCTGGTTGAATTTCCTGAACGGAAGAAACAATAACGAGGATGGCATTTTACAAGCAACAAAGGATGTGCAAAAAATGCGAAGGTGGTTTTAAAATAACTCTTACATTCCAGACTTTGATAAGTAGGCAGAAAACCGGGATAAATGCATTACGCGTCACCAAATTTATTTTGAAAAAGACCAGATAAATGTTTAAGATTAACCATACTCTGTATTTTTTATAGCTTTAGTCTTATAACTTATTGAAAATCGATTGTATAAATTTAATTAGCAGCAATGGCAGTTGCATGTTTCAATGCGTCCATATGGTCCTAAAACCATAGGGTTCTAAAATTGCTCAATTATAAAACGTGACAGTTATACACTGGCGGAAAAAAAAAAATCCCAACACCAAGAAAGACTTGTGTTAGATAAACGAAATTTGGTAGGCGTGTTTATACAACTGAAAGGTGACATCGATTGAAATTTCGCGCTCCGCGCATTCGTGTGGTGCAGCTGGCGTCACTCAGAACATGCAAATGAGGCTTGTTTTAAAAGCGTGTTGTGAAGCTCGTGTGTATTATTTTTCCGTGAAATTGGACAAATTGCGTTCATGTTAACCAGGAATACCTTTTAAGAAGACGAAGAAGCCATTATCAACAGCTCACCGAGTTTAAACGAGGTCGTACAATTTGGCTACGAGAAAGTGGATTTTCATTTTGCGATATTGCAGAAAGACTTGGGTGGGAATGTTTCCACCATGCATGATTATTGGAAGCTATGGGCAAGGGATGGTACTACCTCAAGAAGATCGAGTTCCGAGCTGTCACGTGGCACGACTGAGAAGGAATATCGCCGAATCTTGCGTAAGGCTGTGGCGCATCGTACTGCATCTGCGACTGACATTCGAGCTGCAGTTGGTACCGTCGGGACCCAAGGAACGGTGAGAAACTGTTTACTTCAAGGACAGCTCCGAGCCAGGCAGCCTGTAGCCGGTATTCCATTGACTGCTAACCATTGCCTTTTCCGACGGCAGTGGTGCCACGACAGAGCTCACTGGAAGTCGGAGTGGAGATCTGTTGTAATTTTTGATGAAAACAGATTCTGAATTAGTGCCAGTGGTGGCTGTACATTGGTCAGAAGGAGGCCAGGGGACCGCCTGCATCCAAGCTGTCTACGGCCTAGACACAAGGGACCCACACCTGGAGTCATGGTCTCTGGAGCAATTTCCTACGACAGCAGGGGCATTCTTGTGGTTATCCCAAACTCACTGACTGAAAATTTTTCGTCAGTCTGTTAATTTAACCAGTAGTACAACCCTTTATGAGTAGCATTCAAGGGGGCGTTTTCCAACCGGATAACGCTCGCCCTCACATTGCTGCTGTAACGCAATGTGCTCTATAGAGTGCTGACATGCTACCATGACCTGCAAAATCACCAGGTCTATCTCCAATTGATAACCCATGGGATATCATGGGATGGCACCTCGAGCATCATCCACAGTCAGTAATGACGGTCCTAGTATTGACACAGCAAATGCAACAAGCATGGAACTCCATACCACAAAGTGACATTCGGCACCTGTATGACATAATGCATGCACGCTTGCAGGCTTACAGGCTTGCCTTCAAAATTCTGGAGGTTACACCCTCTATTAAATTAACATAATTTCACATATGCACAGCATTTTCTTGAGCTTAAATTAGCCAGTGATCTTGTACATTTAATCAATTAAACATGTTAACTAGACAATTACATTACCCAAATTTCATTACTCTACGGCAATTTTTTCTTGGTGTTGGGATTTTTTTTTCCGCCAGTGTATATTCACATTTTCTTTATCATTCAACTAAGAGAAAACTATTCGGCAAATTTTGGTTTTTTAAATATTTTTTAAAAAGTTTTTCTTGAATCGACTTTCATAAATTTTTAAAAACTCTCTTGTAAAGCATATGTAGCAGTTGAAATATGACCTTAAGCTATAGTTTAATTATGCAGGTTAAGTTAAGCGGTTGTTTATTTTCCAAGAATAGAAGTTAATCTTTAATTTCGTTCTTAAGTGTAATGGAAAATCTAAAGTTCTGTTGAAAGCTCCTATACCCGCAAAGAAGCTTATGGACCAAGTTATCGGCTTAGGGAAGCTTATGGCAACCCATGTTTTAATCTCCACTATAATGTACGTTTTCGAATCACAGAAAGTTGCTATTTCTTGAAATCTTTCGATACCGTTGAAAACTATAAAAAAAATAACTGGTCAATGTAGTAGAAAATAGATAAATATACATACCATTCTTTTCATTTCAGCATTTACAAATATACTTTTTGAAGATCCAGTTTTAAAAAATGCGCAAAGCTATTGAAAGATTGCGTTTTTTTTTTTTTAAAGCATCGTTTATTTGTATTGTTAATTCGTACTTTACTTAAAGTTGAATAGCAATAAATAGTCTATTTTATTACATACTAAAATTGCATGTATGCAAGTTTCCTAATTTTATAAATTTGAAAACACTCCACAAGAATTTTCTTGACTAAGTTCACAGTTCCCACCAAGGTTTTGGCTTGTAGTTTTGCGTTTATACAAACTAGTCAAAGGATTATGCTGCGGTTGGACAAGCATTAAATACAGCCTGTATTATACCATCACTTAAGTGTTCTTTACAAAACAGATGGTATTTTGCTACAGGCGGCACATTTCTCGTTACATAATTAAAGGTTTGTACAGTAGACAAATAATCGCAGTACTGCTAGAAAACTACTTCCAGAAAGTTTTCTAGTAACGGTACAGCGTCTTCTTAACTACACTGTAAAAAATGAATGCTTAATACAGTATAATACAGCTAACTTTATGGTAATAAATTAAAAATGCTAATTTTACCGTCTATTTTTACAGTACTAAACTGTAAAATTGCTAACTTAACAGTGATAAACTGCAAAATTGCTAATTTTACAGTTTATTTCCGTGCATTTTACAGCTTTTAACTGGAACCTCTGCTGCCAGTATTATATTGCAGTTTTTACAGTATAATACAGCTAAATGTTACGGCAATAAACTGTAAAATTTCTAACTTTAAAGTAAGAAACTAAAATTGCTGCAGTTTCTTACTGTGTATTTTACAGCTTTAAATTGGAACCTCGGCAGCGAGTATTACACTGTAAAAAGAACAGTTCATTTTTTGCACTGTAACTATTGTGCTTCAAAGGAAGCTGTATCGTTACAAGGAAAACTTAGGGAATCCCAGTTTCCTAAAAGTTTTCAGCAGTAGGGGAGACTGGGGATGGTTGTGACGCGGGGCGGTTGTGACAGTCGTCATATTAGCTAAACCATAATTAATACCTGGTTGAAGCAAAGAGAGAGAGTATCAGCATTAGGGTGGAGCGAAAAAAACAAAGTTTTGATTTTCGAATCATAATAGTGCGGAAAAGTTGCGATTGGTGAAGAGTTACAAAACAAAACAAAAATTTTTGAAATCGGATAATATCTTCCGTTCCCGCAACGAGCCTGCAATTTTGAAAAAATGAAAATTTTCATGTGTTTTTAGCGATTTTTTAAAATTTTTGTTTTAATGTTTTATTTTAATACTCTTGGACAGAAAAGTTACGTTTGGTGAAGCCTTCGGAAATTTTGAAAAATATATTGAAATCGAATAATACCTTCTGATCCAGGAACAAGCCAGAAAAACCAAAAAATTATAAAATGTCAGCTTTTTTTGGGGTGATGAAAAAAAAAAAAAATATTTTTTTTTACCTACAGTAAAAAAAAGCATATATTCTCTAACATTTTTTTTTCTCTTTTTTACCCGGTCTTCTAAACATGCAAAACTGCCATTTTTTACAACAATGAAACATTTTCAAATAATCGAAAGTTATAAAATATTTTCCAAAATTTCTGCAATCCAGTACAAAAATCCACTAAATAAAACACCCACTCCTAAAATAAACGCTAATTTTAATCACTAAACTATAAACAATTTTAATACCTAACTAATTATATACAGTTTCTTAATCCCCTTCTGTAGTCTGTGCCTTCTATAATTATGTTACCTAACTTAACTGACTACCCACAGAATCCTTTAACATTAATTTAATTAGAAACTTATTTTAAAATTAAAACTTCTTTAAAATTAAACCTAGTTAGGTTAGGTAGTGTATAGAATGAGACTGCAAAATGCAATTAAATATTCAGAAACTAACATATAATGAGGTAGGTATTAAAATAGTTTATCGTTTAGGGATAAAAAATATTGTTCATCTTATGAGTGAGTGTTTTGTTCAATGGATTTTGTACTGAAAAAGTTAAACAAATTTAATAATTAGGTATGGGTATGAAGTTGTATGTAAATATTATGTATTATTTTTTTCTGTTTAGCTCCCAGTTGTTTTTTAATGGCGGTTTTGTTTTTAATACGCTTTTACTAGTTTCACATGTGGGTTTGTCAGTATGTATGTAACTCTGAATAAAAGATAAAATTCACGTTCTTTAAAAATATAAAAGTGATATATTTAATACTATTGTTAATACTAAAGGCTAAGCTATATTATTACATGTTGATGTTATTGAATGCTTTTATTAGTACTAAAGGCTAAACTATATTACATGTTGATGTATTATAAGGTGCATGTAAACTTATAATTTGAAATGGTTTAAAGCTTTATAGTTTGATTAACTCTAAAAGCGTATTTTTTAGTTTTTCAAACTTAAATTTAATTATTTATTTTAAAATAATTTTGTGTATGAAAAATTAGAAATCAACAAAATCTAAAATTTGTTTTGTCTTCTACACTAATACATTCCTTATATTTATGGCTTTCATATGAAATGTGTTCCAAAATCATCACCGAGATGTTTATAGTAACCTTTTAAGCACAAGTTTCTCTGCAATCGTGTTTCAAATGTTCAATTGTCATGATAACATGTTTTAACATTTTTTTGCATAAGGCTAATAGGGGTGTGTGGGGCAGTAGTGCCCTCTCCTTGTCAAATACTTTCCAATCCTTAATTTTTGTTACACCTTACCCCACTTTGCCTGGGACTGTGTTACTGTAGGCACCAAGTTAACCTTAAAGCAAACTAAAAGCAACTAAAAAGCAAAAAATAATAGATAATATTTACATAAAATTTTTTACCCATACCTAATTGTTAAATTTGTTTAACTTTTTCAGTACAAAAATCCATTGAACAAAACTCACTCATAAGATGAACAATATTTTTTATTCCTAAACGATAAACTATTTTAATACCCACCTCATTATATGTTAGTTTCTGAATTTTAAATTGCATTTTGCAGTCTCATTCTATACACTACCTAACCTAACTAGGTTTAATTTTAAAGAAGTTTTAGTTTTAAAATTAGTTTCTAATTAAATTTATGTTAAAGGATTCTGTGGGTAGTCAGTTAAGTTAGGTAACATAATTATAGAAATCACAGACTACAAAAGGGGATTAAGAAACTGTATATAATTAGTTAGGTATTAAAATTGTTTATAGTTTAGTGATTAAAATTAGCGTTTATTTTAGGAGTGGGTGTTTTATTTAGCGGATTTTTGTACTGGATTGCAGAAATTTTGGAAAATATTTTATAACTTTCGATTATTTGAAAATGTTTCATTGTTGTAAAAAATGGTAGTTTTGCATGTTTAGAAGGTACCTGAAAAATCAAGAAAAAAATTAATGTTTAAGAGTAATATAGTGCTTTTTAAAAGGCTTTACGCTATGATACCGGGTAAAAAAGAGAAAAAAAATGAGAACATATTTTTTTTTTAAATTTTTTTTTTCATCACCCCAAAAAAAGCTGACATTTTATAATTTTTTGGTTTTTCTGGCTTGTTCCTGGATCAGAAGGTATTATTCGATTTCAATATATTTTTCAAAATTTCCGAAGGCTTCACCAAACGTAACTTTTCTGTCCAAGAGTATTAAAATAAAACATTAAAACAAAAATTTTAAAAAATCGCTAAAAACACATGAAAATTTTCATTTTTTCAAAATTGCAGGCTCGTTGCGGGAACGGAAGATATTATCCGATTTCAAAAATTTTTGTTTTGTTTTGTAACTCTTCACCAATCGCAACTTTTCCGCACTATTACGATTCGAAAATAAAAACTTTGTTTTTTTCGCTCCACCCTAATCAGCATGTTTGTCTGAATGTGTGTCAAAGCATTGCGGTAGCCATCGAGCGACATTAACGCTAGCAGAGGGGTTGGTTACTTTTTAACAGTTAAAAGTAAGTTTTTTTGTTCGATGTCTTTTAGTAATTCCTGTTGAATGGGTACAGATAGAAAAATGAAAGTTTTCTCCCCGTTAGTAGTGAATCTTAATAGTGAAATACCAGTGATTACTTTTTATGTAGGCTATTTTATATTGCCATGGCGATTGCTGTTTTCAAAAGTAGTGGGTTGGGGTCGGTTGTGACAAATTGTGTGGGGACGGTTGTGACACGAGTAAAACATGTTTTTTATCATATTTGATGCCCATAATACGCTTGGAGAAGACAGAAATAGGGCAGTGTGACCTAATGAAATATAAAAAAGCTTATAAAGAAGTGAAACTTTTTTTTCTTTCGGACAGCTTTGGAAATGCAACGTTAATCGTAAGTCTTTGCTACGAAACATTCATTCGTAAACGCGATGGAGCCGGCCGGCACTGTCACAATGAAAACAACGTGTGCATAGGCTATTTTGCTCATAATAAAGTGCTTTTGAGCTTACATATACGCTGAAAGCAGAGTAAAATGGCTCCTGAGAAATTGTTCCGTTCATTTATAAATAGAGATGTTTCACGTCTGTTCGTGTAGCTCATGCAACTAGCCTTTCAAGAGTAATAAGCTTCAATAAAACAAATAAATGTGAAATCTTTCTTTGATACTTGAGAATTGTTATGAACAGACATGGTTATGACCCACAGGATGTGCATAATGTTGCCAAAACAGACGTTACGAAATTCCAAAAACCTGATATTTTTGCAAAACTTGGTATAAGACTACTTCAACTGAACGAGGCATATTGTTAAATGTTAAACTTTCCCAGGTGAAGGTTATGTTGGATTACGTTTAATATTACTTGAAATTAAAAGTGATCTAGACTGTTTTGCTGTATTTTTGAACTTGTCACAACCGACCCCAAGCACTGTCACAACCGCCCCTGGGGTGGGGTCGGTTGTGACATTTTTTCCTTTTTTGTTTAATTTGGTCCTGTGAGTTAACTATTGTACTTAGGGAGAAAATTTTAGTGTTTATAAGCAGGCAAATAAACACTTTAACATAAAAACAACTTTAAACCAGCTCACAGGCATTGCTAAGGGATCTATGGGGGAGCAAATGAAAATTGTCACAACCGTACCCAGTCTCCCCTACTGCAGTATTTAGTTTGCAGTGTACAATCTTTAATGTCTTACCATGTTTTCCAAGTCCCCATATCTTGTTCTAACAAAGGATTGTATCATGCTTATTAACAAAATCTACATTGAAAAAATATTCCAACACAAAAAATTCGAAAGATTTGCGATTAAATCTCGAAGAGATGTTCGAGTTAAAGGTTTTACGGTTCCGTGCAGTAAATGAGATAGGAACATATCACCCTTTTAGTAGAATGACCGGTTGTCATTCTATTGAAGCCATTAGCAGCTACATCCTCCCCCTCCCCCCCCCCCCAAAAACGTGTTATTTACAGCGAGTATAAAATGATGTAAGTCCCAAAACGCTGCGTTTCATATATCGGTGACAATTGGTCGAACTTATGGGGGAGGCGTGGTAATGTATCCCGTGATCGGTAAGGCGTCGGACTCATGATCGGGTGGTCCCCTGGTTCGATCCCAGCCGATCAAAAATCCACCTTCGTTACTAATGGTGGTTGGGCGATGTTAAATAAAGGTCATGGTCACAAAGTCCTTAAAGTGAAACGATACCTTTGGAGGTACTAGACCAAGGTTTGCTCTTCCTTTGGTCTGGATAAAAAGAACAGTGTGCTCTTCAGGGCCCCATCTTGGTTAAACCACAAGTTGTGGTAAGTACGGGGGACCCTGGAGTGTGTGAGTTCGAACTTATGGGAAACTTTTTGTATTCGAATTGTTTTTCTATGCTCTTGATTTTCCTAAATAAAAGTTAAAGGACATAGGATCCGTATAAAAAGTTAGATTTCATATTCTTTGGCTAATTTTTTGTCGCTTTAATCTTTTACTATCTTAACTCTACATCTCATTTTAAGCCTTCTGCTATTAGCAGTATGCATGCAGGACGATTGGCTGGGAAAATGAAGGTCATACAAAGAACACCTTGTATGGACAAAAATGCAGAAGTAACAGTAACGGTAACATTGTTGCGAACTCATTTGTTTTTTCACATCTCAAAAAATTCCCAAAGAGCCTAAAGAAGTTTTCACTTCAAGCAATCTCTTGCCCGAATAAAATTGAATTAGAAGAAAAATGTACAAAAAAAAAAAAAAAATCTCAGAAAAATTTACCTTTTTTTTAATAACAGTTACACAAAACCATTCGTTTTTTCCCAACTGAAGTTTTTAGTCTTTATTATTTTATTTATTTATTTATTTTTTCAAACAACTTAAATAATAAAATATTTCAACCTTATATCTACTATAACCAATTTTCAGTTATGTTCGTATAAAATGCGCAAAATCACTGATATCTTTCTTCATATTGCAAAAATAAGGGCTTTTACCATATTGAATTTTTTTAAGTCCGTGTTAAGATGTACTTGCTGTAAAATGTAAAAATACGAAATTATTGTACAAAACTTACTGAGTTTTTAGAAAAGTAAACTCAAAATCAAAGAGATACCGTATAAAAGATTTTTCATTTTTTTTTTTATGTTGGAAATATGACAAAAAAAATTTCTGAACCGACCCCCCCCCCCCCTCCCTTTTTAAAATCCTGGGCACGGGTCTGACTTTAAGGTGTTGGTGACGGTCAATTGTTTTTCCCACCTCAAAACATGTCAAGCGCACATAAATAAGTTTTCACTTCCAAACTAAAATTCCGTAGACAAAAATCTTTTACTTTGTGCAAGGAAGAAAACCTGCGTCTGACCTTTAAAATTTAAAAAGAAAAGAAAAAAAAGTTTAATATCGTAACATAAACCCTCTTCTCCACTGATTCAAAGCTTTGCCTAACAGCCCTATCGATTTAAAAGCACACAGCTCCTCTAGGGATTCAACAGACGTTTTCCGACACGCAACGGTAACTAAAATGGCAGACCACTCTCAATGCATAATAATGAGAATGAGGAGCGTTGTTTACCGGATTACTAGAAGAAGCAAACGTTAAACGAGAGCAAAAATGAAACTTATAACAAAACGTGCACGGAATTGATTAAGGACCATCCTTGAATAATGTATACAATATATAATTTAATAAACTGCATACGGACTTCCTATGCACTGGATATTATCTATTGTTGTGTAAAAAATAAATATGTAAGCAATCCGTTTGATATAGGTATAAGGGTAAGAACACTTTTCATTCTTCTTTCGGGAAGTACGTTTAAAAACACTTGAAGGGGAAACACAATTTTTAAAGCTATCCACGGAAAAATATGACAGCAAATATTTTCCCAGTAGCTTTATTTTTATTTTATTTTTGTACATAAATAGCTATGTATGTATGCTTCTAGCTCAATGGGGCAGCATTGTCTGTTATGATAAAATAGAAAAATGTAGGTAAACGGCAACCAAATAACCTAAGAACCTGTACTTAGAGCTGTGAATTAGCTTTTTGTATGTAAATAATAAATAAGCAAGTAATATACTAAATGCAAAAAAAAAAAAAAAAAAAATAGATAATCCTCCTCTACTTCTTTTTTTTTTTTTTTTAATTGACACATGTTTCTTTTGAATTCGATCTGGTAAACGATTCATCAAAAACTAAACCTCGAGAAAATACGCGAAGTTTTTCACATCAAGTAAAAATAATTCTGTTTTAATTTGAAAAAGTTATTTTTTCTTTTAGTGAATGTTATTTATCACTGAAAGACTTTAAACACGCTGTGTAATTACATGCACATTGCAATCATCCTTATCAAAATGAATTGCGAGGAATGGGGGGGGGGGCTACTGTGCTCTCAATACGCTAAGAATCGGACACACTCAAAGCACCATTTCTATACAACATTTATTAAGCCAAAATACACTTCAAATGCATTAAAACATATCATGGAATTACTTAAATGAAATAATTTTCAATTTAAAATGTACTGAATGGAAAATATGTAAACCTCAGATATTCAAGCGCATTAAAAGGGGCAGAATGATAAAAGCAACCCCATTTACACTTTGCCAATTATCTCATCGGTTCTTCAATAGAACTGACATTTTAAGCATTAGTTTATATATCCACAGAAAGGCTGAAACACCTAAACCATTGGAGACATAGTTAGCATTATATCGAGCCCTCCATCCTCTCTTGGACTCATTATTGCCTCATTGAATTTCGAAGCATGAATAAGTCAGCGTAAAGATTCATTTTATTCCTCATATTAAGCAAATTCATGTAACGGGACATATTTTTGTACCTCGTTATGTCCCTTAACGTGAACGAAAGTTGAAATGTGCAAAAGCGGGAGTTCTTGTTTTTTAATACTGTGTACTAAATACTAAGTTTTGGAAATAGTATTTACGAAACTTTTCACTAAAATTTTAGAAACGTATGGTTTGCATAAAACACCAGAAACATCTGGTTTGCGGTCTATAAAAAGTATGAAGTAAAATAAATTGTCCAGTTTCATAAAATGTCACCTTTGGTTACATCACGGATAGTTAGTACAACCAACAAAACATGTATCCTCAAATACTCGCACATGTTGGGGAAACATAACATGTATAACCAAGTTTTATTCAAAATACACAAAAGCTATCTTTACATTAATCACGTAAAACAGTTTAAGGTAAATATTAGGTTTTCATTGAAAGTTAGGAAGTCATTCTTTTATTTTTATTTCGCTTTGTTTTAACAGTTCTTAGAAAAACAGGATTCAATTGTGAAGTTAACAAACCTACCACCCATGCTATAATATTTTTCTTAATCTTTTACAAACCATTTTGCAATGCACTTTTTCAAAAGGTAAAGTATATTTATCAAGAAAAAAGAAAGCATAAAAATTATATTTCATTGTTAGCTTCAACAAAACATTTCAGCTACCTGTATTGTTGACTACCACCACAGCCTGAACTTAAAAATGTACCCACCATCATAATATTAAATGATGATTAAATCTAAAAACTTCCGGATATGAAATTCTGTTTGAATAATTGTATTCTCGTTTTTATGAATTTATGATTTAATTTAATGCTTTACAACTAACTTTACCAAATGAAAAAGAAAGTATCGAAGTGCATCACATCCTTAACTACTGGGTATCAATGCATTTCATCACAAAAGCCCGAAATGCAACATTTTGACTAAGAAATATCACACTATTTTTCTGCTGAATTCGTTTCCTTCAAGACAGATGATAAGCATAAAATTTTGCTGACAAAGTCACTTTCTATACTTATCGCAGGAAATAAAGTTTTCTCTCTGTTCTTTTGATATCTGTCTCCAAAGATGCAAGTATTTGTTATGGAGCGATTCTGTGGAGGATCAATCTGCTTATTGCTTTTTTGAAAGTCATATAAATATTTATTTTTCGCTCAGCATAAATCTTTAAACATAAGTTTTGTTTTCAATGGTAAAAGTTTTCTTTCATTTGGTTGCATTAAAAAAAATCATTTCGTTGTTTTAATGATCACATCAAGTTGAGAAAATAATTGTAAAAGGCTATAATATTTGGAGTTATGCTTTCTCAATATTATTTAAATGGATCTGCAAACACTACGTTGAAATTCTGTTTGTTTCTGCGATTATTTATTTTTCAAAAAAAACGCTATAAATGGTATAGAGAAATCCTGTTTAGTTGTGTGTGAATATATATATATATATATATATATATATATAGAGAGAGAGAGAGAGAGAGAGAGAGAGAGAGAGAGAGAAAGCGGGAGAGTGAGAGAAGAAGAAAGAGAGCATTAACGGTACGGGTAAATTTAGTTAATTAATGTAAGCATTTCTTGTTTAAAAGAAGCTCTAAAATATTCAATAATGTCTCATTTATTTATATCCTTATTACTACCTCACAGGATACTAATGATGCACAGAAATACTGTCCATTTATTCTATCTTTTATTTTTTTTCTAAAGAAGCAATAAACGGCACAAAAAAATCCAGCTTTTTGTACTCATTTCGTTTGAAAATAAACTTAAACATACTCACATTTCGTTGCATTGAACGAGGTTCCTCGTAGCCCTGAAACACGTGTCTGCAGTAATATGCAAATTTTGTGCAATAAAACTTTGATTAATCTTATTTTACAAGTCAACAGTATTAATACAAACTTTCAAACTTTTTCTTTGGTATTTCGTTGATCTTTTTTTTTTTCTAAAAAGGATATGTTTTTCTTCCAAAACGTTGTTTGAAGCGACGATCTGGAGCTTAAGCTCAAGAAACGGAAAAGATATCCTTTGAAACAAGCATACCATATATTTATACTATATTTCAAGTGAAAAAACAGCAATTGTTTAGTGTTCTTTTTTCTTTACTAGCGAAAGAGTACAGTTACAGACAAAAAGAAAAATAAGCCTGTTACTTGAAAGGAAAAGAAAAGATAATATCAGTGAAAATAGCACGACATTATATTATAGCAAGAGATCCAAGAGAATCTGTAAAAATATAGAAGTTTATCCTGTTTTATCTGTAAAAGCAAGAACGAGAAACAAAATGATATTTTCTACATTGTTTAAAACGTAAGAGTGTGATTTTTACGGGAGATTTCAGCACTTTTACGTTTTATGGAAAAGAAATGTGATACAGTTTCGTGCTTTGTTTAATTTTAAGCGGAATTATTATTTTATTTTAAAGAATTTCGATAAGTTTTATCGGAGCTTATTAAAATTAGAACTAAGGGTAATAGATACATTTGGGTAAAAACTTCTGTTTTTTATTGCCTTACAGAATTTTAAATTTTAACTTGTTTATATTGTTATTTTAAATTTGTGCAGGCATAAAATTCAACTTTTGTTACTAAAACAAGTTAAAAAAAAAGCTTTTTTAGAATTTATGTTCCTTTTGATTTCTGCCTTTATGTTCGAAATTCTCCCAGGAAGAATACATTATGTTTTTCCGTCATTGTATTCAGTTCAATGTTATTAAGCGTACACTTTATCCTTGCTATACTGGAAAATCGAGTCTTTCTGTGGACACAGAACTCAATTGTTCCGACTTGTTGTAGTTGAAAAATACTTTATAATAAGCGTTTATTTTCTAATCCAACTCAATTTCTACATTTTCAAAACGTGTGTGTGTATGTGTAGTTCTCTTTTTTTTTAATTGATACTTCTTGCTACTCTTTGGCATACATCACACCAAACACCATTTGAAACGAATCTTTTTCAGAAAGGTTGAAAATCGCTGCCAAAAACACGTTTTTGCTTTAACACTAGCTTCATCCATGCTTCACCATATCGCCGCTATAAAAAGGTACGGGTAACACTTCAACAAAGTTATTGCAATAAATCGCTTAATCAGCTTACAGTTTTTATTGTTTAGGCTAGTACTCGGTCCAAAACAGAAGTACCGCATAATTCAAATTAATATTCAAATTAAATAGAAAAGGTAAAAGAAAAAAAGGACGATTTATTTCAAAACCATCTCAACCCAGTGATATTTGTATCTATAAATAATGACTCTACAGCTAATTTGAAAAAAAAAATCGCGCACCAAATAGTTTCAAATAAGAAAAGAAAAGATTATGGAAATAATAGGTAGAAGAGTGTGAAATGTTTTTTGCTTCTGTATTTTTCTTAATGGAAAAATGCTTGATGTTTGTCTTTTAAAATCAAACATAAGTAAAGAAAATTGAGCTTTGTAAAACCTAGCAGTAAAAGTCGAATATGCTACTCCAAATTATAAGTATATTATATAACAATTGGCTTATTACATATGATGATAGGTCATGAGTTTCACCAATATAAAAATAAATCCTAGCAGATTTGATTTGAAAAGTTGAAAATAAATTTTCCTACACACAGGTTTGCTATAAACCTAGCAAGTCACGGAAATATTATTAATGTATGGTTACAGCAGAATCTGAGTAACAAAGTAAGGATGCTCCATACATTTTTCACTAAAGTGAAATCGATAAAAGGAGAAAAATACGGAACAAAACAGGTGGAGGATAATCGGCGTGCCGATATCGAACCCATTGTCTGAAGAAGTCTGAAGTAAAACTTCCGTTGTCGTTATCTCAAAATTTTTCTTCCTACGGGTTTTGTAGAACCTTTGACGTTACTATTCAAACATTGAACGACATGGTCACATTGCAGGAATATAGCATTAAAGCATATATAATAATCCCTGAAAATAAGCAAACGACGTTTAGTTTTTTACGAGGACAAAAAAGAACATAACATAAATATATATATATATATATATATATACACTGAAGTGACAAAAGTCATGGGATACCTCTTAATATCGTGTCGGCCCTCCTTTTGCCCGGCGAAGTGCAACAACTCGACGTGGCATGGACTCAACAAGTCGTTGGAAGTCTTCTGCAGGAATATTGAGCCATGCTGTCTCGATAGACGTCCATAATTGTGAAAGCGTTGATGGGGCAGGATTTTGGGCACGAACAGACCTCTCGATGGTGTCCCATAAATGCTCAATGGGATTCATGTCGGGCGATCTAGGTGGCCAAATCATTCGTTGGAATTGTCCAGAATTTTCTTCAAACCAATTGCGAACAGTTGTGGCCCGGTGACATGGCGCATTGTCATCCATAAAAATCCCATCGTTGTTTGGGTACATGAAGTCCATGAATGGCTGCAAGTGATCTCCAAGTAGCTGCACATAAGCATTTCCAGTCAATGTTCGGTCCAGTCGCACTAGAGGACCAAGTCCATGCCATGAAAAAACAGCCCACACCATTACGGAGCCACCACCAGCTTGAACAGTGCCTTGCTGACAGTTTGGGTCCATGGCTTCGTGGGGTCTGCGCCACACTCGAACCCTACCATCGGCTCTTACCAGCTGAAATCGTGACTCATCGGACCAGGCCCCGGTTTTCCATTCATCTAGGGACCAACCGATATGCTCACGTGCCCACGAGAGTCGCTGCAAGCGATGTCGTTCTGTCAGTAAAGGCACTCGAGTCGGTCTTCTGCTGGAATAGCCCAAGAAATCCAAATTTCTCCGCACAGTTCTAGCAGACACGTCCATTGTACGTCCCACATTGATTTCTACGGTGATTTGACGCAGTGTTGCTTGTCTGTTAGAATTTACGACTCTTTGCAGATGTCGCCGGTCTCGATCTTTAAGTGCAGGCGGTCGACCACTGCGCTGTCCATGGTGGGATGTTATGCCTGAAATTTCATACTCTCAGCACACTCTTGACACAGTGGATCTGGGAATGTTGAATTCTCTAACGATTTCCGAAATGGCATGACCCATGCGTCTAGCTCCAACTAACATTCCGCGTTCAAAGTCTGTTAATTCACGTCGTGCGGTCATCATCACGTTAAAACCTCTTCACATGAATAACTTGAACAGAAATGAAAGCTCTGTAAAAGCACTGCGCATTTATACCTGTTCTATGCGATGCTACTGCCATCTGAAAATTTGCATATTGCTATCCCATGACTTTTGTCACTTCAGTGTATATATATATATATATATATATATATATATATATATATATATATATATATATATATATATATATATATATATATATATATATATATATATATATATATATATATATATATATATATACACACACACAAAAATCAAGTGCAGTTCATTCACTAAGAAAAGCTCCACCAGAAAGTTAGTTGGTAATGTTCAACGCCTAAATGATTTTAAAAAATTAGTAAAAACTACACAGCATCAAATTTGCGAAGTGCTTACTAAGCATATGAATAGAGATATAAATAAGACGAAAGAGCAGTTTTTGATTCTGGGCTCTTTAAAGAGTACGAAATAAACGAAATTTCTTTTAATGCAAAAAGAAAAACAAAAGACAGTTTATGAAACAGCAAGGAACTTATTAATGCAGCGAAAAAAACGCATTTAACCATGTCAAGTTCTATTACGTAATACAATCTTTACGTTTGTACATTTACAATTTCATGTAATAGACGAACGAGTAATTAAATATTTTATGGTCACTCCAAATGGTGGTCAGATATGTTTTCGCGGGGGGGGGGGATGAAAACTATATCACCCCAGAACTTTTTTTTTCTTTCTTGAATGTACTTTGAAGTACATATCACTCTACCTTTAAGAAATAGCTCGTTGATCACAATATGCAAAAAGTAAATAAATAAATAAATACCTTTGCATGCTTTGATCAGAAGTATACTAACTACCAATTTGAATTTCTTTTAAATATCAGGATTTTCAACTTACCTGAAAAGAAACAAATCATAATTATAAGCTTCATGAAACAGATACAAAGAAGTAATATCAAATCGATAAAATGTAGCTTGTATTAATCTATTTTAAATATCAAAATACCAGTCAAATACAGATATGTACGTATATGTTTTATTATTATAGAAAAATGGAAGAAAATAATTGTTATATTTACTATAAAGAAATAGCATCTACAGCACATAAATTTAACAATCAAACATAAATAATATAATTCTGAGAGAGATAGATCGGGGATTACATGCAATTTCCATTTCACATAAAATTTCTTTCTTTTTTCTCTCCTTCATATGTATGTCTAAGTAATTAAAGCTTACTTTTTCTATTGAACCAAACCATAATGTTTTTTCATTCAGAGCTTTTTTTAATTGAACCGTAATAATTGTCTACCAAGTATTTCACATGGTTTGACAAAGCCCCTTACAATTTAATGGATTATCCCTAAATATAACCCAATCCACGAAAAAATGAACAGCTGCGAAAAGAATGAAAACTCCTCAAAAAATTAACAAATTTTTATTTTAATTCTTAAAATCCGTACTTCAGTATTTTGTGAAAGAACAATTAAAGTTTCATCATTAACATTATTGTTTCAGATTATGAAATGATAACAAGTAACCTCAGAAAAGATATAAAGTACTATTTCTACTGATTTACACCCAGAATCATATTGATCTGAAATCAAGAAAGGTATATCTCTACTTAAATGCATTTTTGCTATGTTTATGGATAGTTGCCAACTGCTCCGATTATCTGCCAACTGCCCAATTTCAATACCTTCTGCCTTCTCCAGAGCTAATTAATCAGTTATAAAGCCCTGTCATCTTTATCAAAAGTCAAGTAAATCCCGAAAAAAGGATTATTTTATAAGTAAGGAGAATTTTAGAAAACAAATCCCTAAACTGGAACGATAAAATTTGCTACAAAGTGAAAAACTGTATAAGTGATCTGAAAGTGAAAATATATCTCGAACTCAAAAGCTATCATGTCTTTCAAACCGCCTTTTTGATGAATTTTTCTTAACGTCAAGTGCTCCTACTTTTAAAATCCCTTTTAACTTCTAAAAGCTTTCTTTGAAACCAAATTTTTTTGCAATTACATTAATACATTTACAGTTATGCAATAGTGCCTTGCACTGACGCTTATAACTGTAACGTCTGTTGAAGTCAAATACTTTATTTTTAAATCTAACCATGTGCTTTAAATAATCTTATTCCTAAACGAGAACTTCTACTGTACTTTTTAAGTATGTTTTCATTCCAGGGTAAATATGAGTTTTCGGATTAAATATTTTCATTGAAAAGGTATTACTTTCAGGTTAAAAATCCAATGCTTGATAACGAAGTTAAACCTTGTTTCGTACTAAACATTATTCGTTCGAATTAACAACTGCGTACTGTTATACTTTTCTTCATAAACTCTCTACTTTTTAGCATGAGGGCTTAAGGCTTGCTATATATATACCACACCCGAGAAGTGGTAGGTTTTTCCTGCGTCAGTGCTAAAAAGCTGGAAATCGAGGAAAAGACTGCTGCCCTATTTACTAGATTACATGGAGTTTGTCAATATCGTGCATTAAATGCACAAACATTTAAAATAATAAGATGATGCAAGCTCACTCATTGCTATGTCCCTCATTTCTTCTTCCAAATCACAGTAATATCCTGTGGCGAGAAAGGAAACTTACGTTCTATAAAACATTTACTTCGTACATTTTTGAAATCAAAAATTGCTTTTGCTTGTGAAAATAAAGTTGTTATTTTATGTGCCCAAAAGTTCTTGCTTTTGATCAAAACACGAATATTTGAAAAGACAAATGTTATTTTAGTTCGAATGCTGCGTCTTTACATTTTTTAAAGCTTTTCGCTTTAAAATAAAAACATCCACGTCTTTTTTACTTGCTTCAAAGGTGCTTCTTCTGCTGATTTACAAATTAATATATTATTTTAATAAAAACAGATATATTATTTTATCTAGTACCGCGTATGTAATCTGTTTTTTTTTTCTTTTGGAAGGAGGAGGGGAAGGGAGATTTCCTTATCACAACGGAACAACTTTTCTTGATAATTCAGATCTATCCTGAATGAAAGCACAAGGACTTCAACTGAAAAAATCACCGCTTTACCTAATCCGAAACCTTTGAGTTGTGCATGGATAAAGTTATGATATTTCATCTGAAATATTGTTAAAAAATAGCCTCTGGAAGAGAAAGAACTCACAGTCCCATAACATGAAACAGAAGATCTGCACTTTTACTTTAATCAACAAACTCATTTTTTTTTTCCATTAATAACAAGCCAATGGTACCTTGAAACCAGATATCCTAAGTTCTAATCCATGTCAGGAACATTTTTGCATCATGGTTAATATAATTCTTTGAAAAAGTTTTCTATGTTATGTCCTGTTTGACCAATAACAACACGAATTGTATTTTTAAAAATATTTAGAGAGCAATTGAAGGGGGGGGTTTTTTTTTTTTTTTGGACACATGAATATTATTTGTTCTTGTCTACCCGTCATCGAGATATAAGATCTTAAAGTCTGCTAAAACTCTAAGAAAAGTTGCCGAACTAAAGACGAGGGAAATGGAAAGAACTCAGCGACTTCCCCGTTTACACATAGATACCCCATTTACACATAGTTAAGATACTGATATGCAAAGTGTGTGAAAAATGTCTTCATTTCTCACCGAAACTCGCTAAATTTGGCACCTTTTCATAACATGTTGTGAATGAGGCAACACCAAATAAGTTATTTGGCTGCTTTTTTTTTCATATTTTAATGTTTTTCTTCTACTATGTGGTTGATTTTTTTTCTTTTTTTTTTAAATTTTAGTGGAATTTTTGCTCTTGCCAAATAATAAAATGTCGGCCCTTAATTTTGCCATGTTTCAATTGCTAAATATTTAGAAATTTTTCATTGTTAGACTACCTTATGGTTCTCTGGTGGAAAATCTTTACGTAATTGAGGCCCACCGCCCGGAAGCTCTTACACCGAAAAGAGATAAACTACTTCCAGGTGGAGTTCGTAGGGTAGTCGATTTAGTCCAGACCAGAAAATTATTGGATAAAACAGTTTGGACACAAAAAATGACATCTGTACGACCAGTGCATACCGCGATAAGAAACGTAACGTTTTGTGATTTGTACCACTTTACCCTCGTGATTTTCAAACGACTCATAGCGCTTTAACACTAACACATTTCGTCATTTTGACCCTCAACTTTTAAGCGCTCTTGTAGCATGTTTTTACGCGTCCTAGTATAATTTATTGCTTTTAAATAGCAATTAAAAGTGTAAATATATATAAATATACTAAGTATACAGATATATTAGTATAATATTGCGAAATTTTGAGCTTGAGTATCTCGTTGAAAATTGGTCATGCTAATGGCAAATGTTTTGTGTTCGAATTGTTTTCCAAAACTTGTCGTAACATCAATCGATCCACAAATCTGACGCAAACGTAATTAAATAGAAATAAACTTAGCGACATATTTAACATTCGAAACGGCCAAAAATAAGAGTTGCATACCCTTCTTCTTATTTTATCATTTAGATGTGTCCTCTGTACTTATTTCAAATTCTTTCTTATTCATAATGAAATATTGTTATGTTTTAATCATTTTAAGTACTCTTATGAACAGAATACAAAATTATGCAAAATGTAAAATAATAGCCAATGGCAAGACAACAAAATACGAAGCCCAGTAAGAAGTCGAACTGCATTTATACACTGGCGGAAAAAAAAATCCAAACACCAAGAAAAAATTGTCGTAGAGTAATAAAATTTGGGTAATGCAATTGTCTAGTTAACATGTTTAATTGATTAAATGTACAAGATCACTGGCTAGTTTAAGCTGAAGAAAATGCTGTGCAAATGTGAAATTATGTTAATTTAATAGAGGGTGTAACCTCCAGAATTTTGAAGGCAAGCCTGCAAGCGTGCATGCATTATGTCATACAGGTGCCGAATGTCACTTTGAGGTATGGAGTTCCATGCTTGTTGCACTTGCTGTGTCAATACTAGGACCGTCATTGCTGACTGTGGATGATGCTCGAGGTGCCATCCCATGATATCCCATACGTTACCAATTGGAGACAGACCTGGTGATTTTGCAGGTCATGGTAACATGTCAGCACTCTGTAGAGCACATTGCGTTACAGCAGCGATGTGAGGGCGAGCGTTATCCGGTTGGAAAACGCCCCCTTGAATGCTACTCATGAGGGGCTGTACTACTGGTTAAATTAACAGACTGACGACAAATTTTCAGTCAGTGAGTTTGGGATAACCACAATAATGCTCCTACTGTCGTAGGAAATTGCTCCAGAGACCATAACTTCAGGTATGAATCCCGTGTGTCTAGGCCGTAGACCGCTTAGATGCAGGCGGTCCCCTAGCCTCCTTCTGACCAATATACAGCCACCACTGGTATTAATTCAGAATCCGTTTTCATCAAAAATTACAACAGATCTCCACTCCGATCTCCAGTGAGCTCTGTCGTGGCACCACTGCCGTCGGAAAAGGCAATGGTTTGAAGTCGATGGAATACCGGCTACAGGCTGCCTGGCTCGGAGCTGTCCTTGAAGTAAACAGTTTCTTACCGTTCCTTGGGTCACGACGGTACAAACTGCGGCTCGAATGTCAGCCGCCGATGCAGTACGATGCGCCACAGCCGTACGCAAGATTCGGCGATCTTCCTTCTAAGTCGTGCCACGTGGCAACTCGGAACTCGATCTTCTTGAGGTAGCACCATCCCTTGCCCATAGCTTCTAATAATCATGCATAATGGAAACATTCCCACCCAAGTCTTTCTGCAATATTGCGAAATGAAAATCCACCTTCTCGTAGCCAAATTGTACGACCTCGTTTAAACTCGGTGAGCTGTTGATAATGGCTTCTTCGTCTTCTTAAAGGCATTCCTGGCTAACATGAACGCAATTCGTCAAATTTCACGGAAAAATAATACACACGAGCTTCACAACACGCTTTTAAAACAAGCCTTATTTGCATGTTCTGTGCGACGCCAGCTGCGCCACACTTATGCGCGGAACACGAAATTTCAATCGATGTCATCTTTCAGTTGTATAAACACGCTTACCAAATTTCGTTTATCTAACACAAGTCTTTCTTGGTGTTGGGATTTTTTTTTCCGCCAGTGTATTTAATAATAAATAAAAATAGGGTTGAAATACAGCAGCTGTTATTCTGAAACATAAAAAGATAAATATATTGCGTGTCATGAGCTCAAAACTTCGTAAAGCTACATGGATACATTTTCAAGCAAATTTGCATATAAATTGCATACTATTCAAAACATAGGACTCAGACGTTTTAAAATGTAGCTGCTTTGTACGGTAATGTAATTTGGCGGGAAATACACAAGCACATAAACTACTTTGAATTAAAAATTCTACTGGAATAACACTCAGACTCTTTGTTTCTTTGTCCTCATTTGTGTTTAAAACTGTCTCGATTGCTGTACACCAAAGGAACAAATTGTATTCCAAAACACCTGAGAAAAAAAACATAACGCAACGAAATATTTAACATTTTTAAGTGAATTAATGACTGAAATTTAATACGCGCTTTTATGTTTTCTTACACAGTTTCATTCGTCGTATCAAGCTAGACTGGTTGTGAGTTTTAAGGTTCTTCGATTTAGTACAGAATTTTACCAATTAACAATATTATATACACTGATGTACAAAAACTAAGGACGAAGTTGAAAACTCAGCATACCAGCGGAAAGAAAAGACAAAGCGGAGTAAAGGACCAATATGGACATTGACTTGGGGTGACCAATTGCACTATATATATCAGCTTAAACGACAGCCAGTTTCTGAGCTTAAATCAACGGCAATTATAAATTATGCAAATTTGATGCAGAAACTCAGAAATAAGCAGGAGCTGCATCGCTTACATTGTTTAAAACGTTAGAATCTTCAAAAGAAAAAAAAATACATTGTTGCAAGGCAAGCTGCTTCAAAATAAAAAATTAAAGAATACAATCTGAGCTAATAAGGCCAGATTTCCGGTATGAAGAATAATTACTTTTTATTTAATCATTGAGTAGCCGTAAAAAATTAATTAAAACTTTTGATGTTAAGGCGTGGAAGAAAGGATAAAATGTTTGATTACTTTTCTTCCATTTGGGGAAAAACTAATATTATGTGTAAAAATAAATAATGAAAGTTAATCTTAAATGAAAATGTAATATTTTCCCTTGTAAGTTTTTGAAGGGTTTTCGCGATGTAAAAGTTATGGTAAAAGTTATGAAGGCTGTTGTATACAAGTCTCTGTAATTTAAATATTGTTTCTTCTTTTAAAAGTTAAAAGTAATTAGGAACATCAATAGTAAATCTTGGTTTCATTTGGATGTGCATGAACACATGTTTCGTTGACAAAAATACTGAATTTTTAAAGGTGTCAGTTTTTAATTACTTATTTTATAGTGAGAACAACTAACCATTGGGTAAAATTGTTCTTTATGCATAAGTTTCATTATCTTTAAAAAAAATATGTATGCTTTTTTCTCTACGGAATTATTTCATGTTAAAGTAATATTATTATAATATTAATTTATAATATTAATATAATATTAATTTGGCGCTAAAAGCATTTTAGAAGCTACACCTTAAGATATTTCATGTTTTCAAACATAATACATCAAACTCATTACATATTTTTATCAAACTCATTAGATATTTTCTCTTACGATGTATGACGAAGAGCTATTTATGTACTAACAGAAACCTTATACCAGCATATCACAGAATTTTACAGGTCTCCATCATTTTTCCATTTCACATGTTCCCGCCAAAGGTACTTAAAATTAACTTGAAATTTAAGTATATTTGCAAATTATATTAATGTATGACATTATTACCACTGAAGTTAAAGTTAAAGAATTTTCCCTCGGGGATTAATTTCTTAGAAACTCTGGCTCTTTCATTGGCGACTTTGCAACTATGCTGGTAAATAACCTTAATAATAGATTAATCTTGTATTTTTCACATAAATGTCATACTGCGAAGTAGAATAATTATTCTAATGCTGCAAAAACTAAATCCGTTTTTTATCATTTTCAATTTACATTTATGAAAACCCGTTTTTCGGAACAAAATAAACAATTAGACTCTAATAACGAATACTTCAGATTTAAATAAAAATAAGAGAAGAAAAAAACCAGACCAGATGCCAAGTGCTTTACAGATTATTTAGTTTCAGCAAGATAAATAATTTGCAAAAGGGGATTCGCTCTTTTCTGAGGATAAGATCTTTTCGATGTTTATGTTTCTTTTATTTTTCCCTGCATCTGCGAATACGAGAGAATATATTACTTTGCGAAAGGCATTCGGAAATCTCTCATTAAAGATGTTTTTTTTTTTTCAAAGTGCCTGGAGAATATCAAACATTTAATGTTTCGAAATCTCTGTTTATAAACTTTTATAATTTGCTGAGGATGAAGGATTTTTTCTCTTAATTTTGTATGAATAAACATTTTGGAGAATATTTTTAGCTTGATAATTTTTCTTCGTATGAATATTTATTATCCAAGAAGTTTCATTTATATATATATATATATATATATATATATATATATATATATATATATATATATATATATATATATATATATATATATATATATATATATATATATATATATATATTATATATATTTAATTTCTTTCATGCTCGTACAGACGGTTTTAATAAATCCAATTTAAATTGATTTTTACTAACTTAAAAACGAGTGAAGTTAACAGTTAGAAGTTTTCAGAACCTCCGGAAGGAAATCTTCCTAAAACCAAAAAAATCCGACAATTATTTCGAGTTGAACAGCAATTTCAGGCCGTTTTTGAATCGTTAAATTGAAATTCGAACGGTTCGGAACTGTTTTGGCGTTAGAATATTTTTAGCATGATAGTTTTTCTTCGTATGAATATTTATTATCCAGGAAGTTTCATTTATATATATATATACACTGCTCGACATTGAAAATGCAACACCAAGGAGGAGTGGTTAGAAATTCATGCAAATTTTACCGTAGACGCACGTCACTGAGTTATGCAAATGATATGAAATGCGCAGCTCTCCGACGCACGTGAAGTAAGATATAAGAGAATGAAGTTGAAAAGTGGGCTATGTTCATGTTGGTTTTTCTGCCAGTCTAATTATCGGAGAAATTTGGTTTTTGTCTCGAAGGATACGTGTGATAGGAGGAAATGCCATGCCGTCCTTAACGAAGACACTTCCAGCAAATAGACGCCTTTACAAGGGGTATGGTGATCGGACTGAGAAGGGAGGTTGGTCCATACGTCAAATTGCAGCTGATACCCACATGGATGCAAGCACTGTGCATCGGCTGTGTCGGAGATGGTTGGAAGGAGGAAATGTAGCCACATTGAGGGGTGCAGGTGCAGCCAGAGTGACGTCAGACTGCTTAGATCGACGGATTCACCAACAAGCTGTGGCGGACCCGCAAGTCACTTGTACGTCGATTCTGCAGCACGTGCAAGGTACCCTGGATGTTCTTGTGTCGACCAGAACCATTTCCAGTCGACTGGTTGCACGTGGCCTGCAATCACGGCGCCCGCTAAGAAGACTGCCATTGACCTCACAGCACAGACTCCAACGTTTGGAATGGTGCCGAACCAGAGCGACGTAGATGGCAGAATGGCAAACCGTAGTGTTCTCAGATGAATACCGCTTCTGTTTGTCCAGCGATAGTCATCGCATACGTGTGTGGCGTCGACGTGGAGAAAGATCGAATCCGGCAGTAACTGTGGAACGCCTCACAGCGCGACAACGTGGCATAATGGTTTGGGGCGCTATTGCATACAATTCCGTATCACCTCTAGTTCGCATTCGGGGCACTATGACGGCCCAACGGTATGTAGATAATGTACTGCGGCCGGTGGCAATCCCCTACCTTCAGGGTCTGCCAAATGCAATTTTTCAACAGGATAACGCCCGGCCTCACAGTGCTCGAATCAGCCAACATGCTCTACGAGGTGTACAGATGCTTTCCTGGCCACCATACTCTCCTGACTTGTCACCAATCGAACATGTGTGGGACGTGATTGGAAGCCGTTTGCAGAACCTGCCACTGCCTCGTTCAGAGGACGAACTGTGGCAAATGGTTGAAAGGGAATGGAGTGCCATCCCTCAGGACACCATCCGCAGGCTTATTGACTCCATGCCTAGACGTGTTTCTTCGTGCATCGCTGTCCGCGGTGGTCCTACTTCTTACTGAGCCGACGCCGTCCTCGCTCTAAATTTTGCTTATTTATTTTGAAATAAATATCACTTATTGTTCCATGCTGTCTCTGTCTTCTTACCAAATTTCATCAATTTCTGACCACTCCTTCTTGGTGTTGCATTTTCAATGTCGAGCAGTGTATATATATATATATATATATATATATATATATATATATATATATAATATATATATATATATATATATATATATATATATATATATATATATATATATATATATATATATATACACTGCAATGCAAAAGTTTAGACAATTGGCAAATATGTGAATAAAAAGAAAACTACTCAACGAAATGCTTTCAAATTTCTAATGCTGGTACACAATATGGTCCCAAATACGTGTATGGTGTTCTTAAAATTTTAACTGGAATCAAATTTTGGATTTTACAAAAGACATTTTTTAACATTGTTGCAAAAGTTTAGACAATAGTCATATTTTATGCAAGTGATTGGTGGAGGAAAGGCGGCACTTTATTATTCAATTATAAAGTGCAGAGATTGCTGAATAAATAATCAAAATCTCAAAAGCTCCGTAGTTCTCGTGTAAAGAAGATGAGAAAGTTTGGAAGTCGAAATTTGAAAATGAACCTACTTTATTAATTTTTTGTCTTTTAAATCGGCTCTAGTATGGTAGTACGTTGTTTTTTACTTTGTGGAGAGCAAATTCAGACATGCGTATCGATCAAAAAGTCCAAGAAAAATTATATTTCTTAAGAATGAAGGAATTGAAAAAACGGCTCATACTGACGATTTCCCCCTTGAATCCTACAAAACTTTAACTTGGGTCAAAAACAGCACGTGACAGCATACGTAGATGAACAACTGAATCGGAATACATTAAAAAAACAAACAATTGTGCCTGAGCCTTTTCGGGCAGAGTGTTCCAAATAAACCAGATTTTAATGTGAAAAGCAGCATATGTATAATCGTGACTAAACAATGAATGGTACTTTCTTTGATAAAAATTATTAAAATTGGGATGGCCTAGATGGATTATAATTATTTTCACGGGACTTGAGAAATATCCAATGATCATATGCTGTGCTGCTTTTACCATTAAAATCTGGCTTATTTGGGACACTCTGTCCAAAAAGACTAAAGCACAATTCTTTGTTTTTTTTTTATGCATTTCGATTCAGTTGTTCATCTACTTATGCTGTCACGTGCTGTTCTTGACCCAAGTTGAAGTTTTGTAGGATTAAGGGGCAAATCGTCAGTTCGAGCCGTTTTTTCAATTCCTTCATCTTTAAGAAATATAATTTTTCTTGGTCTTTTGATCGATACGCATGTTTGAATTTGCTCTCCACAAAGTAAAAAACAACGTACTACCATACTAGAGCCGATTTAAAAGACAAAAAATTAATAAAGTAGGTTCATTTTCAAATTTCGGCTTCCAAACTTTCTCATCTTCTTTACGCGAGAGCTACGGAGCTTTTGAGATTTTGATTATTTATTCAGCAATCTCTGCAGTTTATAATTGAATAATAAAGTGCCACCTTTCCTCCACCAATCACATTTCAAGGGATATTTGCATAAAATATGACTATTGTCTAAACTTTTGCAACAATGTTAAAAAATGTCTTTTGTAATATCCAAAATTTGATTCCAGTTAAAATTTTAAGAACATCATACACGTATTTGGGACCATATTGTGTAGCTGCATGAGAAATTTGAAAGCATTTCGTTGAGTAGTTTTCTTTTCATTCACATATTTGCCAATTGTCTAAACTTTTGCATCGCAGTGTGTATATATATATATATATATATATATATATATATATGTACAGACGTTTTTAATAAATCCAATTTAAAATTGATTTTTACTAACTTAAAAACGAGTGAAGTTAACAGTTGGGAGTTTTCAGAACCTCCGGAAGAAAATCTTCCTAAAACCAAAAAAATCCGACAATTATTTCGAGTTGAACAGCAATTTCAGGCCGTTTTTGAATCGTTAAATTGAAATTCGAACGGTTCGGCACTATTTTGGCGTTAGAGCCCCTGTTACATCTGAGTAACACATTTTCTTATTAATTTGTGAGCGGTTGTCTCCTCGGTATCTTAAAACTATTGAAGTGGTGACATCTTAGTAGAAAAGGTTATATTAAAAAGGTTTATTAACACTATTTACATTTCAAAGGGGAAAATTCTTACAAGAAGTGGCCAAAAAGTTTTACAATCTATTTCATCTTAATTTTAAAATCTATTCTTTTCTTTTTTCATTGTTGCCAAACTCTAATTTTTGTAGCCTCGAGGTGGAAAGGATGATCATTTCTTCTTTTCAAGGCTTACATTCATCATCCTCCCCACCTTGAGTTCGGAACAAACTCAAAATCTTAGCCAAAAATATAATTTTGCAAAAAACTATGAACCTAAAATAATACATAAAACATCATTATAAACAACTCAAAAACTTTTAACCCTTAAAAACAGGGAAAGTCTAATTAATGTCCAGCTGAAAGTTCTCAAACTAGCCTTCTTAATGGTTTTACAATTCTATGACGATGCCATGAATGATGTATCATTAGAGTTATTGTCTTCCTTAGCTTCAGTAGAGGTCGGAAGATTTTTCTGCTTTTGTTGACTCAACACAAGAAGGTTTGGCCTGTCTTTTTCTCCGATTTCAAGAGGGTAAAGTCTCTGAACTGCTCTCATTAAACAGCCCTTTGCAGTCTTCAGCTTTACTAATCGGACAATGTTGTCTTTTCCTGGGAAAAGCTGAATTACTCTTCCAAGGGGCCAATCCAGACGTTTCTTATCTTCACTACCGATCAGAACAATATCCCCGATAGCTATAGAATCATGAACCTTCGCGGACTTCGAGCGAAGAAAACCAAGATACTCGACCCTAAATCTCTTTTTAAGATGATCGCGAACAGTTTGCAAATAATTCAATCTCTTATTTAGGGACGATCTTTCTATGTTGTCTAAGTCAGGCACATCTGTTGCTGGTATGTCACGTAGAAACATGCTTGGAGTTAAAGTTTTAAGTTCTGGATCCTCTGAAACATATGTTATAGGTCTGTTGTTCATTACTGCTTCGCATTCGCAAACTAAAGTTTGAAGTTCTTCATAAGTTAAGGAAGAATGTCCTAAATTTTTTCGGAGAAGGTTTTTGAGAATTTTTATGAGACTCTCCCAAAAACCTCCCCACCATGGGGCTGACGGAGGGTTAAACTTCCATTTGATTTGGGACACTTCAAATTCTTTCTGTATTTTGTCCCAGTCTAATTTCTTTAGAGATTTATCCAATCCCACAAAGTTCGTTCCATTGTCGGAATAGATTACAGAAATTCTTCCACGTCGTGCTATAAATCTTCTCATAGCGTAGATAAACGCATCAGTAGAAAGTGATTCTACCAATTCCAAATGAACACATCTATAGACCGCACAAGTAAATATCACGATCCAAACTTTACTTCCTGACTTCGTAAAAAGCGGACCTGCCAGATCCACCCCTGTAACTTGAAACGTTGCAGATAATTCTGTTCTATTGGAAGGAAGAGGCGGCAGAGGAACTTCTAGATGTCTAATTCTTTGCCTCTTGCAAATAATACAATCTCTTATAACTGAATTGACAGTCTTTCTTCCTTTTATAATCCAAAATCGCTCTCTCAGAATAGTTAACAAGATTAGTGGTCCTGCATGCTTGTTCAAGATATGTTGTTCTTCAATAAATCGTTCAACCAATTTATGTTTTGAAGGTAGAATGATGGGAAAGGAAAATTGTTCGGTCTCCGCTTCATTAGTTATTCGGGACTTCATTCTTAAAACTCCGTCACTATCTTCATAGACCTGTAGACCTTGAAGTGTTTTCTTAGCATTATCATTGGTAAAACATTCTCTTTGAACGCATCGAAAAATAATCTTTTCGGAATTAGTAATTTCGTCCTGAGTGATCTTTTTCAACCTTTGAGAGTTCTTAGCTCTTGGATTGAAGCGTAGTACCCATGCCAGAATTCTAACAATCTTAGAAAATTTTGAGTATCTGTCGGCAAAATAGCATGCTATGGAAAATACTTCACTGTTATTTGCAGAGACTGCCATCCTGAGTTTTTCTCTTTCAATTTCTTCTTCATTCATATTGACCAATGATTTAGGCCAGTTTTCTTCTGATTGTTTTAACCATGCAGGGCCCAACCACCAGGATGATTTTAGTAACTGTTTTATTCCACATCCTCTTGATGGTAAATCCGCAATGTTTTCACTGCCACTTATGTGGAACCAGTTCTCTGTTTCTGTTAGTTTCCTAATCTCATTGACTCTGTTTTTTACAAAAACTGACCATTGATCTGGTCGCTTTAGCCAAGCTAAAACGGTAGAAGAATCAGTCCAGAAGAATGATCTAACATTTTCTAAGTTCAGAGATTCCATTAAAGATGTATAGAGTCTTGCTCCTATGGTTGCGGCCATGAGTTCAAGTCGAGGAATGGTAATAGGCTTCAAGGGATTTATTCTAGCCTTAGCTTGCAAAAGCTGAACACTGACTCCTCTTCCTGAATATTCACATCGAATAAAAACACAAGCGGCATAAGCAACTTGACTTGCATCTACGAACGTGTGGAAACTTATATTTACATCTGGTGTTATGCCTACCCATCTTGGAATTTTAATATTCTGCAAAAGATGTACGTCGTTTTTCCATTTCAAAAATCTCTTCTTTTTATCTTCACTCACTTCAGTATCCCATGATAACTTCGTTTTCCACATTTCCTTTTCTTCAAATTCAAAACATGCCGGGTCCACCTCTAAAGAGTCACAATTCCTGTCCCATATAAGTCCTAGAACGTTAGATTTAGCTTCTTGAAAAGCAAATGAGTCACAAGCGGTAGTTTCCCAACCCCTCAGTTCAAATCTTCCTTCTTTCATTATTCTTGTACTCTCTTCTATGAAAGTATCTGCTTCATATTTATCATTCACACTTGTTACACAGTTGTCCACATAAAAACTATTTCTTAATTTTTCTGAAATTTCTCTTGTTTCCTTCTCCCGTGATGATGTTCTTGATAAATGGTGGTTGAGAACCGCTGATAAGAGAAAAGGGCTACTGGTAACGCCGAAGACAACTCTTGTATGACGAAATATAGTCAATTCATTGTTCTTATTATACCATAAAAAGCGCAAAAAGTCTCTGTCCTCTTTTTTCACTGATATCTGTAAAAAGGCCTTTTTAATGTCAGCAACGATTCCGATTTTTCCTACCCTAAATCTTGCTAAAATCGAAGGAATAGTTTCGATTAAATTTATTCCTGTTTCTAAACAGTCATTTAAGGAGGGGTGGTTGGGACTTTTCGCGGAAGCATCAAACACTGGTCTAATCTTGGTAGTACTATTTTCTTTAACAATCGGGCGATGAGGTAAGTAATGGGCTGGTATATCTGTCTCAGAATTTAAAAGTTCTTCGATTATACCTTCTTGAATCCACTCGTCAAAAACTTCATCATACTTTTCTCGAAGTCCTATCTTTTCTAATTTCCTACAAGTCGATTCAAGTCTTTTCAACGATAAATTATAATTATCACGTAGCATGGCATTATCCATCTTCCATGGTAAACTTACTTCATATCTTCCATCTTCGTTTTGTTTGACAGTTTTTTGGAAATAATTCATCACTGCTCTATGTGCATCTTCTTTAGAATTTTGTTCAATGGGATCTCTTATTCCGATAATCTCTAAATCCCACAACTTGGACACTGATACTTCATTTTGTGAGAGCATAGACGTAACGCTCATAGTTACATTTCGTTTAAAATTATTCTGTGGAGCTTTTCCCAATAAAGTCCATCCTAGTTTTGTATGCAAAGCAACTAAACCAGAAGTCAATTCTTCACGCTTGCTAGTAAAAAGTCTCCCGGCAACGTCTGCACCTAACAGAACTTCAATCGGCCCGAAGTTTCTTTGAACGTCGGATACTTGAATGCCTTTTATTTTCAGCTCCTTTATCCAAGGTCCTTTTCGTATACTAGGAATATCATTGCAAATAATATTTTTATCTAAAACATCCAGACTGCATTTATAGCTACCGTTCATATCTGACAAGTAAACTTTATAACAACGGTGTTTCTCAATTTTTGTCTTTACACCGCCAAACAGCGAATGGCTTAGTTCTTCTTCTCCTTGCGCTTTAAATCCCATTTCTGCAGCTGTAGATTTTAGGATATATGAGAACTGTGAACCTGTATCAATAATAGCACGAATGTTTCGTTCTTCATTTTTTCCAATTAATTTCACAACTAAGGTTTGTAAGAAAACCTCTTTCGAAGTCATAGAATGCAACGCATCAACATTTTTCTCTAATTCATCGTCTTCAGAATTCTCTCTAATATCATTTCTCTTAATATCGGGACACATTATCTCATAGTGACGTCTTGAACAGATGCGGCATTTTATGAAGCTTCTACAATTATTGGCTAAATGCCCTTTATTAAAACAAACGAAACAGCAACCTAGTTTCCTGAGGAAATCTCTTTTTTGATTCATTTGTTTCATCTTAAATTCCTTACAATCTGGTAATAAATGCTTATCATTTTCACATAAAAAACATTTACCTTTCTTAATTCTTGTTTCATTCAACAATTCGGACGCAGTTGAAGGTCGATTTTTGCTAGTTTTATGTGATATTTCTTGTGAATCGCGTTTACTATGCGCAGGGAGAAAGTGTTCAGTGTTTTGAGTATTTGAACTTGCAATTAAAGTTGCGGCTTTTTCCCGACTTATTACTTCAGATTTTAAAATTTTCAGTATTTCCGAAATCTTCCATTCATCATCTATTTCATACTTCTTAGTTATTTCCAGCACTATATCGTTTGGCAGTAATCTTATCAAAATCGGACAAAGTAGAGACCCAAAGCTATCTTCTTTTATTCCAAGTGACTCTAAATTTCTTATTTCAGTTTGGCAGGTATCCAGTAATTTACGCAAGGAGATAATATCATTTGATTTTCTTACAGCATTCAGACTAAGTAATTTATTTAAATGCGAGTTAATAACTATGGTTTTCTTGCCAAAACGGTCTTTTAAAGTGTCGACAGCTGATTGATAATTATTATTGGTCAAACTAAATCCTTTAATTGCGTCTGAAGCTATACCTTTCAAATAAGAGCGTAAGTAATTAAATTTATCAACATTAGAAATATCTGTGTTCGTATGGATTGCAGACTCAAATTGATCCCAAAACCTTTGCCAATCCGATGGATCACCGTTGAATTTATCAATAACTAGCCGAGGTAAGTTAATGTGCGGGGATTCAAATTTTTGAAATGTGGCTCTTTCTTCTAAATTATTCATCTGAGTTGGCGCTATAAAACTGGAGGAAATTTCAAATTTGGCTTTGGCGCGTTTTACTTTTGAACGCCAAATTACTACGTTTGAATTGTATTCATCGCACTTTAAAATTTCTTCTTCCAAGTCTTTCAATTCTACTGTTTTTTGGATCTCAATATCAAGACTATTTAGCTCTTTTTCTTTTAAATCTAATTCCGCCAAAAGTTGATCTACGTCTTCCTCATTCAGGTTACCTTCTTTCAATTTTGAATCAATCCTTTTAAATAACTTTGTTGCTTGCGATCTTACCACCGTGCGCTTCGTCTTATTAACTGCATCCATGTTTGAAATATTGCAATTATCTTAAATAAATTCTGAAACTTGCACAATTCGCAAACAATACCGTATTAATTCAAGAAATTTGATGTATTTCCTATTTTCAAAATTTTGGTAAGCAGTTTCAACTTACCGAATCTTAAATTTGAAGAGGGTAATCAAACAGAGAGTTAATCAGATCCAATTTATGGCGAACTTGTCATCGCTTCATCTGTTATTACCAAGTAGACAAGGCCCACCCGGTGGCGCCAAATGTTACATCTGAGTAACACATTTTCTTATTAATTTGTGAGCGGTTGTGTCCTCGGTATCTTAAAACTATTGAAGTGGTGACATCTTAGTAGAAAAGGTTATATTAAAAAGGTTTATTAACACTATTTACATTTCAAAGGGGAAAATTCTTACAAGAAGTGGCCAAAAAGTTTTACAATCTATTTCATCTTAATTTTAAAATCTATTCTTTTCTTTTTTCATTGTTGCCAAACTCTAATTTTTGTAGCCTCGAGGTGGAAAGGATGATCATTTCTTCTTTTCAAGGCTTACATTCATCAACCCCCCTCCCCCCCTACGACACTTACCGGGTGCCAAAGTACCTTCCTGCCAAATTTGGTCCAGATTCGACGTAAACTGAATTTGTACAGGAAACATTATACACACGCGCACACATATTCTTCGTTTTATTTATACAGATTTATTTACTCATTTTTCCACGTTTCGTTTCGCTTTCATCAATGGCTGACAAACTACAGCATAAAGAAAATATTATGTATTTAATTTCAGTTAAGTAGGGTCATTCCATAGTGACTAACGTAACATTCAGAGCCTATTTTGTAATTGTTTTTACTTGTAACTTAAAGGATAAAAAATATTTTTTAGTTATGCTGGTGGATATACAATGTACATGGTATCTATGTATCATTTCTGCTAAGAATTCAAAACAAAACTTCTGACAGTAGATATTTTTTCAACCAAAATAGCATCGTGACTAACGTAACATTTTTGCAACCCTGAAAAGGAATGCTCATGCTGTGAGGCGAAAATTTCTCAAAGTAAAGCAAGTGTTAAAAATTGAATGATATGTTTGAAAAATGTGTAAAATTGTCTTTTAAAAAAATAAAACACATTTATTAAAGTTTAATTTTTTTTAGTCTCAAGTGTCACTTTTACTCAAGATGAAGTGTGACTAACGTCACCATAGAATAATTTATTAATATGGCTAATCAGTGATAACTACAATACTTTTTCAATTTTTTAAAACTTCTTATGTTGCATGATTTTTATTTATTTATTTATTTATTTATTTTTCAATACTTTTTTCACTTTGGTATTTTTTTTTCTTCGGCTAAGGTTGACATTTCTATGGAATGACCAGTAACATAAGTATGATATTGAACATAAAGTTATGCTCTTTTCTATCTCTCTTAATTTATATTCACTTATTTATTTATTTATTAATTTTTCACACATCATTTCACTTTAAAAAATGGATAATAAATTACATAACATGGAAAAATTGTGTGTTCAATATTAGTTAAGGAATATTAATGTAGCACCAACATAAAGATATGCACTTTCCATTTCTCTTGATTTATTCCCTTATTTATTGATTTTTTTTTCACCTTTCATTTCGCTTTCAGCAACAATGACTGAAAAATTACAGCACATACAAAAAATATTTGTTTGGCAATCAATACCGCGTTCTAGTCAGTGTAGTAAAAAAATCACACACCGAGAAACAAAGACCAGGTGGAAAGGGATCTCAAGAGACAAACTCAAGGATCTCAAACAGATAGTTGGTGCAACCAAGTAGATAATGAAAACAAACTAAATAAAATAAGAGAGATATTAGTTCTTACGAAAACTACAGCAACACTGATGATTCTGATGAATTTCCTTACAGCAGTACAATACTTACTGAAGTAATGATTTGGAACATGCATTATTAACCATGATAGTAAGATACACCGGTTGTGTCAAATTATAAGGGCAAAGGAAACATAACCATATTTTGGGTGCATTTGGTCAGAAAATTACGCAGATTTTATGTATGTTTATCTTTTTAACGACGTGTGTCAAATAAATGGTTGTTCTAATATTTGTACAAAATTAATGTTTTAAATTTGTAAGTCAAAATAACATAAAATAACATATACAGGGTGTCCACTTGAATCGTGGACCAATAGCTAATTTCTAAACCGTTAGAGATAAGCATAGAGTTTATTTAGGAAAAAATCTCCAAATTACGAAAGGAATTTTGGGTCTATTCAATGTTTTTCAAAAAATCAAATTTTCAAAGAGTTACGAAATTTAAATTTTTATACAGCCCCCCAGTCCTATCAATCATATTTAGTAAAACATTCTTGACACTGTAACGTTTAAAACTAAAAAAAAATCACTCCTCTACCACAAAAATTGACCGAGTTATGACTTTTTGAAAAATCAAGATTTTGAAGGATTTCGCATACGGTCCTTTAAGCCATCTCTCGATGACGTCATGAAATAATGCAAAATCTTGATTTTTCAAAACGTCATAACTCGGTCAATTTTTGTGGTAGAGGAGTGATTTTTTTTTAGTTTTAAACGTTACAGTGTCAAGAATGTTTTACTAAATATGATTGATAGGACTGGGGGGCTGTATAAAAATTTAAATTTCGTAACTCTTTCAAAATTTGATTTTTTGAAAAACATTGAATAGACCCAAAATTCCTTTCGTAATTTGGAGATTTTTTCCTAAATAAACTATATGCGTATCTCTAACGGTTTAGAATTTAGCTATTGGTCCACGATTGGAGTGGACACCCTGTATATATAACGCCTGTTCTGTTTTCAATACATTCTGTCACCTCAGATATTAATACAACCGAATTGCAAGCAGAAAAAACTTACCTGTGTGAATTTTGGATTCATTTAAACGCTTAGCGTAGAAAGCATGAATCTGAATATCAATACTTTAAAATTTGAAAAAAAATAAAGAATGAGTATGCATACAACTGAGTTTTCGTACTTTTTAATTGCAGTTATTTTGTCTTGTGCATCTTAAGTTCTAAGCAATACAACAGTTTACGATAGAAAAAAAAAAACTATTTTTTCCAGAAAACTTTTGTTTACTTAATTTCCAAAAGTAATCTTCGAATTTCTATCGAAACGACCGAGAAAAAGTTACCTAGAAAATTACCTAGAAAAGCCGTTTTATTTCTCTTTTCTTACGTTTATGTCGATCCTAAGGATCTCGTGAGATTCACGAGAAAATATTCTTTCTCGTTTTCCCGACTTTTACTTTTCTTAAAGTAGCAATGCAATTCAACTTGCAATTTACGGTTTACTGCGGTTGCTAGAAAAATTTAGAAAGTTATTTTTCCTTTTCTTGTATTTTCAATATTTATCACTTTCCGTTGAAAGCTACCTGTGAAAGCTCACACGTATAAAACATGAGTTATGATTCTTATTTATGATCCGCGCGTGTGAATTAGAAACATACTTTGTAATATTACGTTTTGCGTAGTTTCAAATGCTTCTTTTTCTAACTTTCCTTTAGTTCTTTTTTTCAGAGCTATTAAAATAATCCAAATCTGATTCTATACTACTTTGCGCAGACAATCTACTATAGAGTAATTCAGACTTACACGCCCTGCCAGGTTCAATGCCTCAGTGGTTAGTTTTCATTACTACAACTACATAGTGTTACTAATAATATTCTTTTTCAGTATATTCAACAGATTACATCCAATAACTAATTTTAAAAGAAAGCTAAGCCGAAGTAAGAAATTTTTGGCGCGTAATTCGCACTAGTAGAAACTTTAGTATAAGAAGTGACCTTTGATTTTTCTGATTAAACAGTAAGAGAACATCATAAGAAAGGCTGGTAACATTATATGGGCTTTCTTTTTGAATACTAGGAGGTGAGGCATATAACCTTCTCAAAAAGGTTAGACGCACCACCTTATTAACGATTTACTTGCCTTTCTGATGACTCAACAGCGGGATATTCCCATTCTATACTAATATTGTAAAGACAGAGAGTGAATTTTGTTTTTGTTTGAATGTTTATATGTTCCGAGTAATCTCCGGAAGCATTACACGTATTTGAAAAACTATTTCTGTACATGAAAGGTACATTTTCACAGGGTAACATAGGCTATACAAGTCAAAAAATGATTTGTTGTTTTTATAGTATAATTCTGGCAGCCGATGCTCCAATTTAAAAGTGTAAAACGAACGGTAAACAATTTTACAGTTTCTAACTGTAAAGTTAAAAATTTTAGTTTATGGTCGTAAAGTTTAGCTGTATTATACTATAAAAGGAACAGTATACTACTGGCAGCAGAGGTTCCAGTTTAAAACTGTAAAATGAACAGTAATAAACTGTTAAATTAGCTATTTTACCGTTTTATACTTTATTGCTATAAAATTAGCTGTATTATACTGTAAAAACAACATTCATATTTCGCAGGGTAGTTCAAAAAAGATTCGATAAGGGGTTCCTTCTTTTATTCCCCAATTAAAGCCCAACTTCACATAAATCCTCATATATTTCTACAATGCTTTATTTTCGACATAAGTTCCTCTGTGCCAGCGTTTTACAGCGCACAACTTACACTTTGAACTAATAAAATTATCGGAAATACGACTGAAAAATATACTGATATTTATTTTCACCCTTTGCATTTTAAATGAAATTGTTACAAATCCGATTTTATTGCGTTTTTAACGAACAATCTTGACGAAATGTTATTATGTCAATCTCTACTTATAATAAAGCTGAAGGTTTGTCTTTCTTTCTTTCTTTCTGTCTGTTACGCGTTTAGCGCCAAAACCGTTCGGTCGATTTTCATGACATTTGGCACAAAATTAGTTTGTAGCACGAGGTTATGCACTATGAAGCGATTTTTCGAAAATTCTATTTCGTTCTTTTTTCTATTCTAATTCTTAACGAAAATTCGATAAAATAGGGAAGAAATATTTCATGCACATTTTCATTCGAAAGCTTGAAATTTTCTGCTGAAAATCATGCCAGTTTGAAGTTTCTAAGAGCATTAGAAGAGTTGTAATAATTGTTTTTAGAATCCCGGAAATTAAAGGCTTACCTTCAGCAAAGAAAGATAAACGATTTTAAAATGGTTGAGCTCGAGAATAAAATTTGTTTGAAAATAAAGATGAAATGAAATATTTTATCAACGGAAATCAACTTTTCATGTTGTTACGCTGGTTACGTTTTTATTTCGTTTATTTGTTTCCTTCTTTTTCCCTTAATAATTTTTAAAATATTTTTGTTTTTGTAACAATCCAAACTCCAAGCCTTCTTAAAATTAGTCAAATGAAATATAATAAAACCGTGATAAGATGGCACCTGTCAATCAAATGAGAAATAGAGTCCTTTCCTTAAAATAGGTAGAGAAGGAAGAAACTGGCGCATACCATTTTTGTGAGTTTAGGGACATTTTGGGGATCTGACAAGTTGTATAGAAGAGGGAAAAATTCTTTAGCCAAATGAGGTCAAAAAAGAGACAACAGGATAGTAAACCATTCTAAATTTATCGTCTGCAAAATATATTTTACTTCACTATTAATTTATTTCAATATAAATTGCAGTAAATGGCTTGAGTGAACGAATTTAGCTTTTAATTTATCGTTTGCTGGTTGATGTTTGTCCATGTTTATTGTTTTTATTATGAAGAATAATGCACAAAATTTCTATGACTAATTAAAAAAATTTAGGATCAGTTGAGTTTAAAAGAAAAAAGTGTTCCAAATATATTTTTGCTATGTAATTATTTATTGTTGGTCTGTAATTGCATTAATAAATAATAAAAGACAATATGAAAAGTTAAATTTTCGGCAACTTTTTTACAATTTGGCATTTAATTCTATTTCAGTATATTTACTTATATCGTATTGCGATATAGCAGAGTTCTTTCTAAAGTGTGTCATTTCGGAAAATGTATTATTTTGTTTTTGAAATTAGGAAAGAAAACTTTCTTCTTCTTTTAAACTTTGGTAAGATTTCTGTTGGTTTCTGTGAGCGACAAAATTGTTCTTATTTTCTCTTTTGGCTTATTTTCGTGCACCTCCCCTTGGGGTTGCATTCAAATGTCCCCAAGGAGGTGTTCTACCTCTTTTATGGGGTAAATCAGTGTTAATTTCAAGCAGACAAAAGCGATTTGAATTGGCGCGACCACTTGGCGATATATCGCCAAGCTTTTAGTCGCCAAGTATTTAACGCCAATTTGGCGAAATATCGCCAAGTTGGCGACAAATTTGGCGAAAAAAATATCATTTTTTATTTGAGTTCATTTGGCACTATTGGGGATATTGTGCGAAAAATCCTCTGAATGATGTTAAAATCGGCGATATTTAGGAAATTAATGCAAAACGTTTTTGTGCATTGTTTCGTGGCAAACTAGGGATGTAAATGTTTGAATTGTTATCTTGCTCACTCCAAGCACTATTTTAGCACTTAAGGCATCTACTAAGAAATTTACACTTAAAAGGAAGTAGTGTGGGGTCCATACCAAATTTTTGTATCATACTTGGAAGGAATTATAGTTGAATTATATCTAAAATATAGAGTATTTTTTCTGCTATATCAATTTTTTACAAATGAACTTTTAATTTTATACCAGGGGCAAAGCCGTGCGGGTACCGCTAGTCAATAATAAAACTGTAGTGGCATAGTAAATCAATAACAAGTAAAAATACTAAGTAAGATGTACGATCAAAGATTAAGTAAGGGAGCTTAAAACCTTTTAATAAAATACTTTATGATGATGTTATCATATTTCATGAAAGCGCAATGCATCAGGGAAAGTTAATTTGTGAAAGCATTACTTTTAATCTCCTTTTCTCATCTCATATTTCAGAAAATTGAGTGTAATTTAATTTACCCATAAGCTCTCCAAATCAGCTTAATGAAGTTATTTGAACAACACAAAAGCAGAAAACACATGCTATTTATTTAGAGTTAGACAAGAACAAATAGGTAGCTAATTACAGAACAATCTGCTTAATTACAAGCTTCAGAAGCAACATTAATGGAGTTAACAAATAGCAAATGTATTTTCATAATACAAATACGTAGTGGAAAAAGCAGTAAATGCACACAAACAATGCATGACATAAAACATGAAGCTCTAAACGCATTTATAAACTGAAAACAAAAATGTAGTTTTCAAATGGAAAACAATTTTTTTTTTAATTTATCAAAAATCCACACGTATCTCAGAAAATTCTATAAGCACGTTGCCGATAGTTCTATTTTTCCATGGTGGTTAATATGAAACGGTAGGACCAAAAACAGAAAGACTGGCCTAAATTATCAGATACCTGCTTTTGCGTACGTTTTTTCGCGAGCTTTGTGCATTTATATTTCGTTTACAATTAATGAAAGCCGATTACTGTAAATACAACTGCCCTTCATAAAGCGGTAATTGAATAAAAGAGTAGAGTACGAATTTCCACATAGTTTCAGTCAATGTAAAAATGCATTTTTTTATAAAGAGTTAAACAAACGAAAATGTTTATAAAATTATTTTAAAGAAAGAGTCGCAACACAGAATGAATATTAAACACTATAAAGTAGCAAATAGATTTAAAATATTGCTTTTTAATATATGGCTAATAAGCTCTATGTATTTGATTAAAGCAAAACATGAGCTTTAATACTATAGATTTGATCCTTATTGATTAAGATATGCAACATCATAAGGTATCATCAATATGCACTTCAATGTTAAAACTGTTTTATTTCACTTCATCTTTTAATGAGTTTAAAATTTCTGAAAAATATTTACAGCCCTTGCCGTTTGTTTTAAATGATCGTAGTAGATAGTGTTTTCCACAATCAATGTGTTCTTACATTTTTCTCACTTTAATTTTCATACAGATGTCAGAACACGATAAAAAATCAGTAATATAATACTTTGAAAGGAGTTGGCCTGGGAATCAACTTACATTCGCTCCTTTACCGACTAAATCATTTTAACCATATGTTCCTGGGATATATCATAACAAAATTATGTGTTACAGCATCCCCTGTGAATAAAAACCCACCCGTAACTTTATTCTTTAAATCCAGCTAACCTTTGTAAAGCAAAACCTTTTTTTTTTTCACTAAAACAAGATAACAGCGACTGTGCACGTAAGAATCTGGGAAGAAAAAGGCATATGAACTTTAGTAGGATTGAATAAAACACTTCTAACCTCTTCAGTCCTGATTTTATTCAACCATGAATTTCATGTTTTTAAACCTTTGTTAGGTCTGAATAATACCAAGAAAAAAATTTGGGATTGAGGAAAAATAAATGCTACAATCGTAGATTTATAATGCATAGTTTTTTTCGTTATAATATGCTCTGAAAGCAACTATAAATAGAAACTGGAAGTTACACATATGTATACCTGCAACTGGGACTGAAGAGGCTAAACAGAATGTGAGCCTACAAAAATAACTTCCGAGTAGAATAAAGTGATTATCGTAGTATGTTGCTCTAAGAGCAATATAGTTCACTGTATAGCTCTTTTATCTGAACTTACAGAATATTTCCTTCGATATATGAGTCGTTTGCAATCAAAACCAGTTTAGTCCACTTTTCATGAAAACTAATTTTATTTTTAAAACTACGTTTAAAAGCTCCTTTACCCTTGGCTTAAAGGCAATAGATTAAAAATCACTAGGTCTCAACAAAAAGGGAATACAAATTTTTAAATATACATACAAAGTTTTTAGTAATGCAATAATTTATTACATAAAAAACGCCTATAGCAAATAAAATATGGAATGTATATTTTGCGTGTAAAATAATTGTTAAAATCCTTTTTAATAACAAAATTACTTGAACAAAGAAAAAATGTATGAAACTCGATAGACAGCAAAAGATTATCCAACATTAGTTTTTGGACCAACTTTCAAAAGAAAACCAGTTATGTCCAACACAAAATAGCCATTTTCTGCTTATGTATGCATGATCTGAAATTGTCCAATTCACAAGATTAATACCACTCCTTAAACACATTAATTAAAGATACAGTTTACTGTGATCAAACTTTTTGTCTGTACAGAAATCAGTATTTTGTAGTTTTTTGTGTTGCTGATTTTTTTTTTAAATGGACAACTCATTTTGATTCTAAACCACTCATATAGTAAAATGAAAAATCTCATTTGTTACAAAGTTTTTCCAAAAATTGCTGAAAACAGATAACTTTTCACCTATTAGTATATCAAACAATCAGAAACTACTTGCTTGATTTACCGTTCTGTGGGAATTATTTTCAAAACAGGTAAAATGTAGACACTTAAAAGTATGGAAAAAAATAACTTTTTTAACGACTAAACGTAATATGTTTTTTTTCATAGCAATGTTTAACCATTTATGTCCCAAATTAATTTAACAATGAATTTTTATGTATTTTTCTGGTGTTTTGAGTTGCAAATACATGAAAAAACATTTTTACCGAGCATAAAAATTTTGACATTTTTGTGGGTTAAGACCCCCCTATGCCTTAGGGCCCCAAGAAAACTGTTTCTGATCGCAGGTACCATCTGTCGGCCCCTCAGCGAAGTACAAGGAGTGGTACCCAAAAGCTTCAACATGATTCCAGCCTATTTGGATTCATAATACTAAATTAGTATAAGAGAGACTTCTGAGTCCCGTCAGGGCATAAAAGGGTTAAGTGAATTTTAATCCAAAAATCACGTACCAGAGTAGCCTGCTGTAACTTCACATACTTAGGGAACGTGCTAGGGTTGCGAGCACTTTCGACAAGTAGAGAATGATTTTCTGTAAACCGTTGACGAATTTGGACGTTATTTAATCGGTTAATTAATCACTTTCTAATATAATGGCTTTTCTTTTCTCAGAAGTTACAACTTCGAAGTTATGGATTTTACTTACTTGTTTCAATGCAGATTGATATTGAACGACGTTTTCTCTCACTAACTGACACCTTATCACCAATTCACGTCATATGTATTGACTTTTATGCTTAACGTATAGATGAATTTATATTATCGATTACCTCTTAAAAGTCCTTTTATTCTCATATATACTGGAAAGTATTTGAAAATATAATTTTTGACAAGTTATATTTCATTAAGTCTGAAAACATACTTTACAAGTTAAATAAATTTGGCTTTGTATATTAATAAGATGGTTAAGCCGAGCTCAAAATGGATCCAAAAAAAAATTTTAATCCAAAGGTTGGAAACAGTCAGTAATAGTGTACTCTTTCCATATTCTAATTGCATATGTTTTTTAAATGTTATTATTGGATTATTGATTGACACATATAATAGAAGGTAATTCATGGCAAGACTCAAATTTTTAATATTGCTTTAATGCGTCATTAGTTGGCAATACTGAGCCACTTATATGAATATTTGTAGAATAATTATTATAATAAATTAAGCACTGGAAAAATCAAAGCATTTTCTGGCTTCAAGTCTCTTTTTTTTTCTTATTTATTGGGACTTAAAGTCGAAAATACTGACACATACACTGAAAAATTAATGTTGTTTTTACAGTATAATACAGCCAATTTTATAGTAACAAACTGTAAAAAATTGCTTTTTTTACAGTAATAAACTGTAAAATTGCTATTTTAACAGTAATAAACTAAAATTGCTAATTTTACAGTTTATTACCGTGCATTTTAGAGTTTTAAAATGGAACCTCTGCTTCCAGTATTATACTATTATTTTTTCAGTATAATACAGTTAAATTTTACGGCAATTTAAAGTAAGGATCTGTAAAATTGCTTATTTTACAGTTTATTACTGTGCATTTTTCAGTTTTAAAATAGAACCTCGGCTGCCAGTATTATACTGTAAAAACAACAGCTCATTTTTTGCAGCGTAGTAAAGTACAAAATTTGCAATGAAAAATAAATATTTTCTCCCGTCAAATTTCTTCAATTGCATCAAACGTATAATATGACTCAACACCATCCCAAACATTAATATTTAATTAAGCAAAAGGAATGTCTGTGACCTGCAGATCAATGAAACTATCTACGCGATTATCGATACTTTAATGCAGAAATGAACGGCAATTCGTTCAAATGCGACTTCAAATGATGACTGAGCTTTCTCTTATTCCAGGTGCCGTATCGGAAAAGTAATCCAGCTCTGCCCCCCCCCCCCCCGTTACTTCAGCCACTGCAATTTAAATCGACCTGATCCATTCTAATGGCTCCTCTAATTGGAGTTTGAAGAGACAAAGTCTGGACGAGTTTCGGATTACGCCCAGGGAAAGGTTAAACTTTAGGTAGTTAACGCTGAAATTGATAGGTTTGTTACTTGCGTTACTCAACAACTGATAAAAATTTGTAAATGGGATCAAACAATGAAATCGGTTTGTGTTTGAATGTTCAAGTTTTTTTAAAGCTTTCCCGTTCCGAAAGTCAAAAATAGTGTCTTAAAACGTTGACACAATCAAAAACATTTCGTAAGAGTAAAAATATAAGCAACCCAAAGATTATTTTTTAAGTTTTAATTCAATTATTTACTGATATTTCGTTAATAAACTAAAATATATTTATTTACCATTCAAGCATAAATCAAGAGGATTTGAAATGAGACAATAAACTTTATAAAATAAACTCCTCTTGATGCTTGTTTATCTCCGACTACAAAACGAAATCTAAAAAAAAAAAACAGAAATAAGAGACGAGCACAAACAATGAAAATGGTACGTGGTCTATGAAAGCTCTTTGCGTTGAGAAGAAAGTTTTGGCAGTCGCTGTGCTATCAGCAGTTTCTGAGCAGAAAAATGAAGGGGCCCTGCTCCACATCAGCGGAAAACGCGACCGAAACCGGAGACAGAAACCGAAATTCCGAGTACTTTCCATAGGAACACTATTTAATTCATTTTACGTTTATTATTCTGCTTTAAGTCAATGTGGAGCAGGGCCCTTTCAGGTTTTGTGAAAAATATTATTTTTCCAATTGTTTTATAAAATTAATTTTCACAAACAGAAAATTTATGTGTACATCAAAATATTTGTGATAACTGCAACGTTTATGATATGCATATATCGTAAGTGCGAGGAAAAGACGGCGGTTAAAAAAAAAGTAAAAATGCGAAAATTTTGGTAAAAACCGAAGAGTTTAAACAAATATATATATTAAACAATGCTACTCTAAATTTCATTTGTTTTGACTTAATCAAGAAAAATGACTTTTGACAACACTTTCTGAAATTTTTACCAATGCAATAAAATTCAAAAGGTATACTATTTTGTTTTTAACTGTTCATTTACTTATTTGATTGTTTCCTTTCTATTTTCAGAGAGACTTTCCAGCCTCCCTTTAGAACTTTCGTTAGTTTACAACTAAGAGATTAAGAAAAGACAAAAATTCTTATGAGTAATTGTACTATTCAAATGCTGTTTTGGTCATTAATCCTTATAGCTATAAACCAAGGGACCTAACACAAAATACAAACGTCAAAATTGTTTATCAAGATTGAAATTGTCATTTAAGACAGTTTGAAGTGCGACGTATTTGTTGGAATGTTGTAAAAAAAAAACACATCCGCATAACACTTGCATTTAATATAAATCTAAAATAACGTATTTGAGGTAGGGACATTTTTTTATCTTTTTTTTTACTATTTTACAACAAATAGAACTAATTCAATGTTAATTTACCTTCACTTTTAACCAAATATTGTTAGTTCAATTCCCGTACTCTGTTATAGGTTTTTCTTCTCGAAAACTATCGTTTATTTTTCTTCAGAACGATTTCTTTTCCACACTTTAACTGCTTACGTCGAATTGCTACCAAAACAAAGAGAAATATATTTCAAAGAAATAAATAATGTTATTTTGTCTGAGTTCCTTCTTTTCAACAATGAACAGTACAACAACGATGAATCTCGAGAGAGTAAAATCGAACTGGATTAACTTTTTTTTTCCAGCTCTAAACTTTCTTTCTTTTTTAGAATTGAAAGTTGCTTACCTAACTTGTTTTTTAACAATCCTCTATCGTAAAAATGTTCACATTCCAAACATCGCCAACGCCATGATTGGGCACAAGATTTTTGCATGTTTTTTAAAAAAAGTCGTCCGTTTGAAATTCGTTAATCAGACCCGTCATTTAAGGAGGCCAGGAGGGTCAACTGCCTCCCTCCCCCCACCCGGCTACTAAAAGTTAACTTCGATTTTGCGCAAATTAACATTGTTTTTGCAAGATCTATGCATATTTTCGTTGGGTTTGAGGTATTGCACACCTATAAATTACCAGTGTATTAGTCAATTTTACGTCCATAGCTGTAATTTTTGCGAGAAAAAATCAAAAGAAAACCAGAATATAGTTGCATGTAAAGTGTGGCTCAATATTATTGGCGCTAACTAGAAGAGTCCAAACATCGAATACGTATAAAATGTGGACGGTAGAGGGGTGTAAACTAGTAGGACAGTAGTAGTGTAGTATGGGTAGGTGTAGAGGACAGTAAACGTGGTAAACAAATTCAAGACAATATGCGTCTTTTTCAGTTCAAACATTTTTCAGTTGGTATTTTACTAACATCGAGTAGAATTTCATGACAAAAAAAAAATCGTTATTTTTATTTTACTTATTTATTTATTATTATTTTTAAATCGTGAAAACAGTACGGTTACTTACTATCAGTTCCATCGCTAACAGTTCCATTTAAAAAAGTGTGTAGATGGGTTGTGGGTGATAACTTTCCGAAGTTTTCAATTTAAAACTTGCATTAGCTATTTCCTTTTGAAACATTCAACTAAACTATGTATTTGAAATTAGCATCGTTCCACGTTGTTTGATACGGCTCAAAATGCTTTTTATTATTCTTCTCCTTATTGTTATCTTACCTAACACCACTATTTTGGTAAGACCTGACGCATGCGTAAATGCGCGAAAGGTTTTACCAAAGATCAGACAGTAGAATAACTGAATCTCAAGTTAAAGCATGCAATTACAAATAACTCCAAAACCAAAATTAAATTAGTAGAAATAAGCTAAGTAAAGTGGAGAAGTGGGAGGTAAAGTGAAGGCTGAAATTTTAGGGGCACAGTAAAACCTCGTACTGAAGAAAAAAGTCAAATATTAACAATAAAAAATGAATTCTAATAAAAAAATCTGAACAGTACAAAGAAAAATATCATACAAGGGAAAAATTGATTTTCGTAACCAAACATAAATCTCATGTTACACAATGGTAAATAGTCCGGCGGCATAGCGAAAGGATTATTCATTTTGAGGTAAAAGCAAAATTTTTTGTTAATTATGTTTTTGGGTCAATAAGGATCATTTTAAGCCACGGAGGCATTCGCTAAGTTACTTGGATCATATTTTATAGCGTCTCAAACTTATTTTACGCGCGCATAGGACTTACAGTCCAGTCATATTAGACATTAAATTCGCACATCATGTTGTAGTTCTAATTTTTTAATATGTTGTTTGGGTCACCTAGGGTAGTGTAAATCTAAGTTTGCAGTTTTCTAAAACTTGTGCTCGCCGCGTAACTCGCGAAAAACTACGAAATTTTCCGACTTTTTTCAGTTTTCCCATGTGGCTACCCATTTTAAAGAACACTAAATTTCGAAGAATTTAAGCTCACGTGGTGCTCTGTGAGCCGAATAGTTTAGGAGATATCGTATTTCAAATAAGGTCATTTTTTGCGAAAAACGCAAAAAAAAAAAAAAAAATGCTTTAATCACTATTTCGGACCAAATATCGACAGAATTCCTACGCTACAAGCAAAAATTGTACATTAAGTTACAGTACATTTAATTGGTTTATTTAAGGCAAAATTGAAGTCTGTAACTTGAATAGTTCTTTTATAATCTCGAAACAACAAATATTTGTTTTTGCGAGAAACCTCGAAATTTTCCGACTTTTTTCAGTGTTTCCTTTGTAACTCTAGCTTTATGCAACTTATGAAAATACATGTGGCTACCTATTTTAAAGAACACTAAATTTCGCAGAATTTAAGCTCACGTGGTGCTCTGTAAGACGAATAGTTTAGAAAATATCGTTATTCGAAAATGTCATTTTTTGCAACAAATGAAAAAAAAACACGCTTTAATCATATTTCGGACTGAATAGCAACAGAAATTTCTACTCTACAAGTAAAAAATTGACATTGAGTTGCAGTACATTTAATTGGCTTTTATTTAAGGCAAAATTGAAGTCTGTAAGTTGGATAGTTCTTTTATAATCGCGAAGCAACAAATATTTGTTTTTGCGAAAAACTGCTAAATTTTCCGACTTTTTTCAGTGTTTCCTTTGGTACTCTAACTTTATGCAACTTATGAAAATACATGTGCATACCCATTTTAAAGAACCCTAAATTTGCAACAGTTTAAGTTCTAGTATCGCTCTGTAAGACGAATAGTGTCGGAAATATCATACTTTGAAAATAGGTCATTTTTTGCGAAATTAAAAAAAAAAATGCTTCAATCGTATTTAGGACCAGATATCAACATAAATTCCAACTCTACAAGTGAAAAATGGACGTTGAGTTACAGTAAACTTAATTGACTTTCATTTAAGGCAAAAAATAAGGCTGTAAGTTCAATAGTCCTTATACAATCGCGGAAAAAACAATCATTTGCTCTTGCGAAAAACTGCAAAATTCTCCGAATTTTTTCGGTGTTTCCTTTATAACTCCTAAACTACGCAACTTTTGATGGTACATGTGCTTACCCAATTTAAAAAACATTAAATTTGCAACAATTTAAGCTCTAGTGACGCTCTTTAAGACTAATAGTATAGGAGTTATGAATGAAACACTGAAAGAAGTCGGAACATTTAGCAGTTTTTCGCGAAAACAAAGTGACGATATTGAAAGTACTTTTGAACTTACAGACTTCTTAACTTTTCTGAAAACAGACTTAAAATTTAAAATGTTTTAATTTGCTAACAATCTGGTGTTTTTATTACAAAAGCAGGATTTGAACATTTTGAGGGTTCATCTCAGCGGGTCTCCTCATTTTCACAACCCCCATTTTTGCACAAAGAAGTGCAAGGGAGACCAGCTTTTCCACAACCGCATCGAGATGTACGACACTTCGTCCTGCAGGCACATGAGATTATTTCCAGACAGGCTACGGAAGCAGGGGGAATCGAAGTCCATTTAACCTGAAAATAATTAGATTTTAGTTGTATTACTACAATAAAACGTTTAAGTCAACGTAAAGTTATAATAAAAGAAAAGAAGGTAGGAATACCTTCCAAGTCACAGGAGATTCGCTAGATTTTATCCAGCCATACTCTTGAGGGTCAGGCAGCACAGGAGTTACCTGCAGACTCTTCTTCCATACATGCCCAGCTCGAAATGACGTTCGAAGAGCATGCTGTATTAGTGCGTCCTGAGTTGGGGGAATATTTTCGATTTCCCTTCCTTTAGAGAAGAATCAAGTTTTCCGCACGGCGTTGACGGTATCATCTTCACTGCATCTATCATATAATACTACGACTTACTTTTTCAGCCCAGGAACCATAGGGTAGGTGGGGGCAAAGCCCTGCAATTTCCGGTTTTTTCACCATAGCGACCAGCCAGGAGCTGATTTACTCGAAAATTCAGTTGTGGGTTTTAGTTTGGGATCTTATCTTCAACTACTGGAAACATCAATCAGATCTCATTAGTTTTGGAATACATCGATGAAGTTTTTACAACATGCTAGGGCTCCATGTTTATGGGTTACTGCAATGCAGTTATTTGCAATTTCGATGTGTTATAATCAGAAAAAATACTTCTGCTAAAAATATTGCAATAGTAGTCATTAAGAGTTTTGTCATAAATTAAGGAAAGTTATACAGTAGTAATTCATTGAAAAAGTTTTCTGCAAGATTAGTATCGCTGATTGCAATCGATGTTACTAAAATATTCTAATTTACTTTAGGTACTAATAATTTAAAATATTTTATGTCAATGTTGTATATTTGCAAATGAAAGAAAAAACTCAAGATAGGGCTATTGACGTTAATCAGCCATACCCTATCATTCTCGTTGAAGACTTTCTCGAAATGACCATCGATGTTTGCAGGTCAATGTCTGTTAATGATCGCTGTTATTTGCTTACGAGTCTGTTTTACTTCAGTAAAAGCAAGAAAAATGCAATAAAAAGATTCATCTTCAACAATGATCTATCGATTGAAATAATGTTTTTTTTTTAAATATAACGACTGATTACGTAAAGATTGTAAACAGCGTTGTATTTGTTTACTTTTGAAATTTGTCATAACGGTGTTTTACATCAGCAAAACGCTTATGAAAATATGCGATAACTCAAACTAACACTTTATCAACATTTGCAGTTCTATGACGTTAAAAAGCTTTTATATAGTTGACATCGATATCTGACGATTTCATGTCTTTCAGGAGACAAGGAAATTTAAGGCGTTGATATAAAGTCATGCAGCTATGTATTCGAGAGTTACTGTTTCACCCAGTACCATACACAGATTTCTGCTGAGTAATGATTCGAAAGAGATTTAAATACTTCGTTAAGCGCAGGTAAAGATTGCCATGCTGACCAAGCCGATCGTTTTCATTTGTTTCTAAAAGACGAAGTTGTGTCACAACCTGTAAAAGCGTGGAACACTTCAAGTCCTGAACACTTTTCTGGACCAAGTCGTTTAGCAATATCGCAGATATCAAAGATTCGGTACGATTTTCCTGTACCTAACTGGCACCACCCACAGCTGATCACATCCCTGGAGGTCTTGAAGAAGCGCAGTGGCCAAGACAACAACATCGGTGTCCACTGTCCTGATGAAAATTCGACTGCAACCATCCCAAGTAGCATACTTCGCTTTTTAAAGGTTGTAAAATGGTTAATAACGTTGTAACAATCGATTAAAAACGTTTATAAAACGTTTAAACGTTTTTTGTGCTACCTAGGATGTGATGCATATGTATTTTCATAAGTTGCATCAAGTTAGTTACAAAGGAAACTGAAAAAAGTCGGAAAATTTAGCAGTTTTTCGCAAAAACAAATATTTGTTGCTTCGCGATTATAAAAGAACTATCCAACTTACAGACTTCAATTTTGCCTTAAATGAAAGCCAAATAAGTGTACTGAAACTCAATGTCCATTTTTTTACTTGTAGAGTAGGAATTTCTGTTGCTATTCGGTCCGAAATGTGATTAAAGCGTGTTTTTTTTTTTTCATTTTTTGCAAAAAATGACACATTTTCGAAGTACGATATTTCCTCAACTATTCGTCTTACAGAGCACCACGTGAGCTTAAATTCTGCGAAATTTAGTGTTCTTTAAAATGGGTAGCCACATGTATTTTCATAAGTTGCATAAAGTTAGAGTTACAAAGGAAAAACTGAAAAAAGTCGGAAAATTTCGAGGTTTTTCGCAAAAACAAATATTTGTTGTTTCGAGATTATAAAAGAACTATTCAACTTACAGACTTCAATTTTGCCTTAAATGAAAGCCAATTAAATGTACTGTAACTTAATGTACAATTTTTACTTGTAGAGTAGGAATTTATGTCGGTATTTGTTCCGAAATGGTTATTAAAGCATGTTTTTTTTTTTTTTTTTTTTTTTTTTGCGTTTTTCGCAAAAAATGACCTTTTAAATACGGTATCTCCTAAACTATTCGGCTCACAGAGCACCACGTGAGCTTAAATTCTTCGAAATTTAGTGTTCTTTAAAATGGGTAGCCACATGTATTTCATAAGTTGCACAAAGTTAGAGTTACAAAGGAAACACTGAAAAGAGTCGGAAAATTTCGAGGTTTTTCGCAAAAACAAATATTTGTTGTTTCGAGATTATAAAAGAACTATTCAACTTACAGACTTCAATTTTGCCTTAAATGAAAGCCAATTAAATGTACTGTAACTTAATGTACAATTTTTACTTGTAGAGTAGGAATTTATTTCGATATATGGTCCAAAATGTGATTAAAGCATGTTTTTTTTTTGCGTTTTTCGCAAAAAATGACCCTCTTTGAAATACGATATCTCCTAAACTATTCGGCTCACAGAGCACCACGTGAGCTTAAATTCTTTGAAATTTAGAGTTCTTTAAAATGGGTAGCCACATGCTTATTCAAAAGTTGCATAGTTTAGGAGTTATAAGGGAAAACTGAAAAAAGTCGGAAAATTTCGTAGTTTTTCGCGAGTTACGCGGCGAGCACAAGTTTTAGAAAACTGCAAACTTAGATTTACACTACCCTAGGTGACCCAAACAACATATTAAAAAATTAGAACTACAACATGATGTGCGAATTTAATGTCTAATATGACTGGACTGCAAGTCCTATGCGCGCGTAAAATAACTTTGAGACGCTATAAAAAATGATCCAAGTAACTTAGCGAATGCCTCCGTGCCTAAAAACGTTCAAAAAAGGTCCCAAAACAAGAATCTAAAAAAAAATTGCTTTTACCTCGAAGTGCACAATTCGGCCAAAATTTGGCTTTATGCCGCTCTACTAAAAATGTGTAAATAAATTATAACGTAACGAACACAATGGTAAAATGTGTAAATACATTATAATGTAACGGTTGAATTCTGAACTTTAAATCTCAAGTTAATTAAACTTTAACATTAATAACTTTTCTTTGGGGTAAAGACCTTTCATTGGAATTAGATGTTTGAAAACCAATTAAAAGTGGTTTAAAGAATAGTGATGGCCAAATTTCAAAATTAATTCCCTTCTTAAATAATAATAACTTTGGTTTCGTAAAAAGAATATGTTTTAATTAAAAATGTATCAATCACTTAAATGAGTGACTAAAATGCTGCTTTGGTTTAAAAAACATGGTTGTTATCCGGAAAAAGTGAAGAAGAAACTTTGCGTAGCTACAAAAAACATGCGTCATTTTTACGGCGGAGAAAACGACACGTTATTTATAGCTACCATCACTCAGAACATTATCTTTTATCATTTTATTATTAGAAAAACTAATCATATTATTGGAAAAACTCATCATCATTACTGTTTAACTTCCATTACCGTAAAGTCGGGTTACTTGGACCCACAAGGAGGTTACTTGAGCCCACAGTAAAATGATAAAATCTGGGTTTGGTACTAGCATTAGAGACTGCAGAGTGCTTCTACCTAGAGGAGAAACGAGGAACTACGTGCAAGTCTTCAACTAATAAGTACCAAACCTAGATTTTATCATTTTACTGTAATGGGCTCAAGTAACCCCCTAGGGTCCAAGTAACCCAACTTTACGGTATTGTTTGCATCCTTTTCAACTAACGTTTGAAAAGGACATTATTGTTTAACTTCGTAAAATGGGTCAAAACTTAGGTAACGAAAGGAATGCAGTGCTTTTTTTAAATTATTATAAAAGCACAAATAAAAAACGACAGTGAACGTATTTAATGCTTTTCATTACACGGTCGAACACTCCCTTACATTAAACGGTGATCTTCAGCTACTAACTTAGTCAAAGGTGCCCTTAAAAGATTAGCAGCAGGCACAAGTAACAACAACCAGTTGCAGATGCAACTATAGTGCACTTCTGAAAAGTTGATCTATGACCTTCACATATTTTCCTCTCTTTTTTTTGGGAGGGGGGGGCGAGGTGTGATGGTTCGGAATTGGGTTTGATTACTTCCACACACTATTCCAGCTCCTATCAGCTCTTATATTTACTGAACTCCCCAAAAGAGAAAAACATTGTCAAGGTCATAGCTCAAGCTACTAGAGGTGCACTATATTTGGAAAACATTTGTAGAATGTAGGGTGTGCACTAATAGAGCGTGTGTATTTGAATGAACGAAAGCTTAAAAAGAGGCTGAATAAAAAAAGATTTATTGGTAAGGAAGATTAGCCTGATGACGACATTCTCTTTTAAAAACTAGTTCCCCACATTTTATTTACTGCTATTCCCTCATTTTTTCCACTGTGTTCTTTTATTTGTTTCAAACGGAGCTGCGGTTGGCTTTCCTGGCATTTGCACACGTAGTGCATTCACCGAGGCCGGCACCCATTCTTTCATATGGCACCACTATCGCTGGAATGACATTGCCACCAGAGTTTTGATGCCCAGTTTCCCCACTAGATGGAAGCACCTGGGCGATTCGATGCGAAACTGCACTAGGAATTTAATTTTGCCACGAGACTCGATATGCCAAACGAGTACTCGAGGGATATTTTACATGCAGAATAATCATACGACATGGACGCAATCGATTTTCTGCATCATGAAAATCCGACTGCAGTCGGGTTTGATCCCGCGCAATTGGGCGTGAAAAGCCAGCGTATTAACCACTACACCACACTGCAACTCTACTGTGTAAGTTGTTACCTTTTTGCTACTAATTTTTTAAATTATTTTGTTTCGTATTTTATAGAATTTCATTTAAAGAAGAAAAGTAAAGAATCGTACAAGAAAATGCCATTGCCTGGTTTTGTTAGGATTTTCATGTACATAGAAAACAGCTATTCTGCCATTTATCTGGGACATTCTTTATTGGAAAGTTCAGCCTTGCATCACAACATTTCAAGAATAAATGAATTAGACTCCGAAAAAAATTCAGACGCTTGATTCCGTCAATTGGATTTTTTTTTAATCCTAGTAAGAAGCATTTGTTCGCTTAAAAATATTTTCTCAACGTTTCCGAAGGAAACTAATTTTAGTGGTTTTTTTTTTTTTTTTTTTGAAACATGCTACTTATTTGATTTTTGATTCAATTATAAAAGAAAGTAACGTAAAATAAACAGCAGAATAAACATTTAGTTTTTCGTTTTTGACTTTAAATTCAACTTACCTCAAGTATTACTTTTGAATACTGAGTTAGTTTTTTGAGTCATTTCTCTAAAAGGTGGTTTTTATTTTATTCTGTAATGTGCTTAAAAAACTTCTTGCCGTAAAAAATTGACACGAACAAAAAAGTACGTAGAAAAAATGAGAGATAATGTTACTAACCTAAAATATGAGATTTGTAAAGAAAAAAAGATCGTAATTAGTCTAAAAGCAACTAAGCCCAAAATCCATTTTAAAACACGATAAATGATACGATTGCAAAATTCATTTTGACGGCTCGGCTTCTGAACAGATAGTTTTCTACTATGAGACATAATAAATCATAATGTAATGCTATGACTCAAAATTTTTAGGATATAATTAATCGCTCAGTATCTCTCTCACAGTCACAATTTCTCCCATTATCTCTGTGATGTATAGGTAAATTTCCAGTTTCAAAATCATTTTGAGTAGTGTTTTTTTTTAAATCCAAGTCTTACTTTTTGCAGTGAATCTTAACATTGACATAAAAACGTCTTTGCTTCCACCATTTACGTGTACTGAGTGTAATATCTGTACCTGAAAGACATACTAAAGTAAGTACATTTTTGTTACTTTTCAGGAGAATGTTAAAACGATTGTCGGAAGCATATAAAGGATGGGACTCGCACCCAAACTGTAATGCGAAGTGGTATAAACAATTGTGAGTCTCGTGGGTTCAAAGGGCAACGTAAAATAAAAATAATTAAAAAAGCTAACTATCACTTCTACTTTAAAAACAAAACGTTCTTCCAAAAGGATGATTAAACTACAGACAGAAAAGAAAGCTAAAAGGGGGCTAAAGTTTAAGCTTTTTGAATATGTAGAATTTGTGATAATATAGTAATATTTCATTTTTTTTTCGTTTCGAAGTCTTCACGAATCGTAACTTTTACCCTCTATACTTAATTAAAAATTCTTAAAAATTGGAAAGAAATCCTGAAATTGTATAATTTGTTTTTGAATTTTCAAGCTCGTTGCGGTATTGAATGATAGTTTTCAATTACATTTTTGTTTTCCTTTTTTTGTAGGTGTTCACCAAGTACAACTTTTAGACACTATAACGACTCGAAAATAACAATTTTTTTTTCATTTCACCTTATTCTACAGCCGTATTAATTATTGTTCATATTTTTTAAACTTTAATATCAAATAGCGGAGGGTTTTTTTTTCTATTTCTTTCTTTCTTTCTTTTTTTTCGTTTCAGCCAGTGTGTATTGCATTTACATAAAACAAGTAATTCCCTGAATTAGCCATTTATGAGAGAATAGTCATTGGAACGAATTCTTTAAAACAAAAAGTGTTCTAAGGATAACAGAAAATAAAATAGATTTCGATTTCTTTCTGGACCATTGCTTCCAGAGAAAAGACTATTACTATTTTCTATATATCATGTCATTAGAGTGACATTTATGGTCTTTGTTAGTAATGTATCAAGATTAAGGCTTGTTCTAAGGCGAATTTCTAAAGAAGAATAAGTATAATTATAAAACTTTCTTATGCGCAGAGGAAGTCAACAAATTTTGATTAAGTACAAGTTAATTTCACTCTTACACTGGTATTATCAGATTGTTTCGGCAAAACTTATAATTTTCTTTATAATGACTAATTCAGTCAGCAGACACTATCCAGAACATATCAGATAAAAATCTATAAACTCTACAAGGCTGCTAATAAATTGCAAACAACTTCGTAAAGTACACTTTAAAAATTGAATATACAACTGTTGTTCATATTTTTCCGCCGATTTAGTATGGAATATATATAAGTTCTTGAAAGTTTTTAAAATATACAAAATCATGTACAAATTATAATTTTTTAACTAGAAAAAATAAAGAAATTTAGCAAAGTCGTGATGAAAAATGCATCAAAGAAGAGCAGCCGTGCAACATTTTCGGAGACTTAAAATCTCTGCAGATGATGAGAGAATTCAGTTACAAATTTCTCCAAAGGAAGTATGACATAGTTTCTGTCGGTAACAGAAAAAGATATAACAGACCTCAGTCCATTCGAACGAAAGACACGGTCAAAATAGTCAGGGAACTTACGCGACGAGATGGAAAAAGATGTTCTAGAAAGCTAGAATGAAAGCTAGAAAATTAAGAATATCAAAATCATATATTTTGAGAAAAGACCTTCTGAATAGAATCTGGTAGTAATTCTTCTCTGTAGAGTATCTTGTAGAGAAATCAAAACTCAAAGTTTCAGAGTCTGCTAAGATAAAAAATAATTAGAAGATGGAAGAAATTATTGCGTGCCACGCCATTGATGAATTTCTTTCAGACGCCAAGATTCGTTTTACAACGAAAATCTCAACCCCGAAAATGATAGAATCAGAACACTTTATTTTGGTAACATCAACGAGTGCCAAATTATTGCCTTGCGTTACCAATTTGCTTCGACCATGATGATTTGGGCTGCTTCAAAAGAGGAAAACGTCTATTAGTTTTCATTTGAAAGGAGGTGATACTCTACGCCAAATATTGTAAAATTATGGTTTTTTAAAATGTATTAGTCCCAAATCTGCTTTACAATAATAAACTAAAATTAACACTTTTGCAGTTTATTACTGTGCATTTTACAGTTTTAAACTGGAACCTCTGCTGCCAGTATTATACTGTAAAAAAACAGCTTATTTGTTGCAGTGTATTTAGTAATTTAAAAAAAAATGAAAGAAATAAAAGCAGAGCACGAAAAACCTTCTAGTTTTTTTTTGTGCGAATGTTTGATAGTTACCTTATAAATTATTGCAATAAGTTTAGTTTTTTGCATATGCCTAAATATCTGTGTTTCTTATCAATGTATAAGAAGATTTCTTTTTCTCTTGCCCTTTTCCTTGCTTTTCTCCGCCAGTTCCTTTTTTAGCTCTTGTAGTAAAAGAAAAAAACCTCTGGAGTATTTTATCGGAAATATCCAAACAAGTCTCAGCATATTCCACGCAGCTGGCATTCCACCGATAGATTAACTTGATTGAGGAAAGAAAAGAACGAAATGATTTGCAGTCGTACTCCAACTTTATGCGAAAGACATGCATTCTTAGATATATTTCAGCACAGAAGCGGCTTCGGTACGTGATTTTTATAACGGCATATTTCCTTATTAGTTCTAAGAAGACACAGTTTGAAATGCATATAAAATAAAATTAGAAAACAGGGAGCAAGGTTTTTTTTTTCAATACATTAAATTCCAAAAAACGATTATTTAAAATTATTTACTGTTTTTCGTTCTTTATGAATATGTAATCCAAATTTTTAGTATTGAAACGATGGACTTTCTGGAGAACTTAGAATCTATTCAGTCTTTTGGTTTTAATAAACATAATCGTCTATTTCTCACTTATAGTCATGCGTCAATCTGAAATAGAGTAGTACTTTAATAGCAGGAGTAATCTTTAATAAGAAACGAGTACAGAACACGCACGCTGTGCACTATCTGCACTGCGGATCTCTAAGTCTTAAGATCCCACTAGGTTTGACCTACCCTCATCTAGTTTGCAAAATAACATGAATGAAGAGTAAAAGTTGCGAATGAAACGATAAAGTAAAAGTTTCTACCTGTTTCAGATTTCTAATAAAGGTTGTCAGGGGCTAAAAGGTGCCAGAAGAGGACTGATTTACCCTCATTGAGTTTCCAAAAACTGTTAACATAAAGGGAGAGTAGAAGTTGTAAATAAAACGGTGAAATAGGGTTTTCTGCCTCTTTCGGATCCATAATCGGCGCTAAAAGGTGCCAAAAAAATGACTGATTTACCCTCATCGAGTTTCCTAAAACGGTTAACATAAATGGAGAATAGAAGTTGTAAATAAAACGACAATATAGGGCTGTCTACCTTTTACGGATCCCTAACTAGGGTTGTCAGGGGCTAAGGAACTCAATGGGGGTAAATCAGTCATTTTTTGGCACCTTTTAGCCCCTGACAACCCTGGTTAGGGTTCCGAAAAAGGTAGACAACCCTATATTGTCGTTTTATTTACACCTTCTACTCTCCATTTATGTTAACAGTTTTAGGAAACTCGATAAGGGTAAATCAGTCTTACACCGTTTAGCCCCTGACAACCCTGATTAGTTAGATTCTGATGAGTTAGTACGTTGCAAAAAAGGAATATTCATCGTAAAAAAAAAAAAAAAATAATAATTTCACCTTCCGATTAGCGTATGTTCTAAAATCAGAGAATCACATGCATTTATAATATTGGTCAGAAACGAATTGAATGTAAAATGCTTTTAAATGATCTAAAACTGGAGATACAACTATATAGCATCTTTCATAAGAAATTTCCAAATTTTATACAGGTGCATGGCATTAGCAAAACACTTCTATTCAATGCTCTCTAATATTTTCTATCATTTGATTAGTATATATATCATTAATATTAAACAATCCATTAGTTGTGAGCTAAAATCATCTTTATGATTCATTCAAAAAAAAACTAAAAACAATACATGCGGTCTGTTTCGGATTAAAATGCTCTTCCGATTGGTAGTAATCTTGTTTGAAAAATGACGTCACCAAAAACTTGAAAAGCGTTAATTATACTCCTTTAATGAAGTAAATTCGATAGAGAGGGGGATCTCAAAAGAGATAAAATGTTCAAAAAATACCTGTAATGTCATAAATAATAATAGCTTGAGCAGAAAAAAGAAAAGCATTGCTTGAAGGTGAAAAATGAAAACTTTGTAAAGTAGCTGTATGTGCAATACACCACCAGCTCGTTTATTCCATCCATGGACTGCAGTTTCGTGCTTATTATGCACTCATCAGTATGGAATAGGAATTAAACGAGATGGAGGCAAAAATCCTTTTAAAGAGCAAAAAGAGCCAACAAAAACTGGCAGCTAATGCGAAATTAGAACACCAGCCAGCTTCTGCACTTGGCACGGTACAACTCGAAAATTTTGAGGCAAAACTCGAGTGTAAAGCAGTAAGTAACAACCCCTAAGACAGTGTTAAGGCAAGTAATTTTATGAAAAACAATAGTTAGAAACGAAAATATCATCAGTTTTTCTTCTTTTTTTCTGATATCATTTTTTGTCCAGTTTCTTTACCACCACTTTGGTGCTCAAATCTAATCTAATGCCTTCTCAATCAAAGTATTTTCCTTGCTTGAGCAAATCAATACTTCATTCATTGCAAGATAATCAGTGTAAACTACTTCTCGTTTTCCATTTTAGAGAATACACAACAAAATATAATTGACACGCACTTCAATTTACTAACCGGATACTCGCAGATGAGCATTCAAATGAAATGGAAAGCTCATGAATACTTAATGACTTAATCATCAAGGGAAGGATTCCGTCCTAAACTTTTAAGAGACATCAGGAAATTAGTCTTTCGAAACTGTTTCGATTGTTCTTTTACGACGAGGAGAAAGGGGAAAGAATGAGACACGTGGTCTCATGAACTGAATCTTTCAGCGAGAAGGTTTTGAAGAATTTTATAATGGTCTTAATCAATAAAGCACTGCTCAGTTTTTAACCTAAAAGGTTTTCACTTTTTTTAAGAAATTTTCGAGAAATATTATTGCTCCTGATATCTTACACTGCAAAAAATAAAGTGTTGTTTTTATAGTATAATACTGGCAGCAAAAATTCCCGTTCGAAACTGTAAAATGCACAGTAATAAACTGTAAAATTAGCAATTTTACAGTTTATTACTGTAAAGCAGCACATTTACAGTTAATTCCCACAATTTTCCAGTTTATTAATACAAAATTAGCTGTATTGTACTGTGAAAACAACAGTATAATACTGGCAGCAGAGGTTCCAGTAATAAACTGTAAAATTAGCAATTTTACAGTTTATTACTGTAAAGCAGCACATTTACAGTTAATTCCCACAATTTTCCAGTTTATTAATACAAAATTAGCTGTATTGTACTGTGAAAACAACAGTATAATACTGGCAGCAGAGGTTCCAGTTTTAAAATGCACGGTAATAAACTGTAAAATTAGCAATTTTACAGTTTGGTATTGTAAAATGAGCATTTTACAGTTTATTACTGTAAAATTAGCACTTTTTACAGTTTGTTACTATAAAACTTGCTGTATGCTATAAAAACAGCATCTTTTTTTGTACAGTGTACTAGCTGATCCGTGTGAAGCTTTCGCGCTAGACAGCAATAATTCAAAAATCTGATTTATTTAAACAGTAATTTTTCGAAAAACCAACACATAGTGAGTAGATTTTTAAAAAAAAAGAAGGAAATCATGCCTTTCTCTTGAATTTTTCTGAAGCATTAAGGAACCAACGAAAAAATACCTTTAAGAAACATTATTCCTGCTAAAGTATTTTCTTTTCCGGTTTTTATGTAATAGAAATATTCTTTAAAATCCTGCATTGAGTTTAAGTAATATATTCTTGAAAATTTTGATCAAAATTAACCCTTTAAAATAAGTCAATCAAAAACGACAAAGCCCATAGCAGGGTAGAATCTGCGATCTTTACGTTCCTAACGTAGCGCGTTATCAACCACGCCACTGCATCACAGTTTCCGGATGCTTATTCATTGAAGTCATGTACAATAAAAAACAGTTAAGGTTTTTTTGAGAGAAAAAAGTTTTTTAACAGCGGGTCTATTTTTCGTCAAAAGCAGGCCCAATAAGCTTTAAAAGGATATGCAATCATAGAGTACGATAAAAACTGAGAAAATTTTGGCGTGGTAAAGAAAACAGTCTAGAGAAATAAAATAGGTAGCTTATATCTTTTTCTTCAAAGGATTAAAGTGTCGAAATTGCGCAAATGATACAACTTTCACACAACTAGTATACTGATTAAATACCAAATGATATCACATTTTCCTCCATGATAAAAATTATTATGTTGCTAATTTCAGTACTGGCAATTTAAAAAGGTATATATAAAAGTATGCAAAATTTTTTCTTTTTCTTTTTTTAATTGGTTGAATGCATTACCAATAAAAACAGCCAATTAAATTTCAAAAAAAGGGTAGTTTCATTGAAACCACCACGTATGATGTTTTATTACAAAAATTAAAATATATTTCAACAAAAACTGGTTGCTTAAAAAAAGAAAATTATATTTTGTTGTTTTGCTTAGTTAAAAATTATTCGTAATCTTAAAATATTGCATGCTCGTTATTCACCAGCTTAATTTAAACAAACATCTGTTAACTTTCTTTCAGCTTGTGAGTAATGAAAGCTTAACATTTTAAACTTTAAACATATCTAAATTTTAAAGATAAAATCATAAATGTAACAAACACTACACCTAAAGAATGCTTTAGATTTTTCGTTGTCCTTTATCACGAGAGAAGCACAATTCTTCCGTGACGAAAGAATTTCACCCAGTAATTTTAAAGTCTCGAAAAGCTTAGGAAGTGATCGATTTTTTCTGAAAGAAAAACCGAAGGTTATGGAAGAATAAATACCGTATAAATTAATAGAGTGACGAAGTTTGTGTTCTACTATGAATGATTCGCTAACACAATCAATAACTAACAACGTGTTCGACATATAAAATGAAATGCTTGAAATGTTAAAGATGCATTTTTAACCATCTAGTGGAGCCATGGTTTGACATAATTGCAGTCTCGGACAATTCAAAGAATATTAATCAGATGCCAGTAAGTCGATGAAGATATACGGAAAAGTAGGTTGGTTTAGTTCTGGACTGAACTTCTGATTATATTTTGTAAATTTAAAATTGTTTTTGAAGTAGATGGTTTGCTTTATAAAGTCAAGCATGACATTTAAAAGTTTTAGGCACTCATTAAAGTTTTATAACTTAAAATGATCATAAACTATGATTAAAAGAATGATAAACAAATTAACACCAATCGCGATATTTCTCAAAACTTAAACTCCTTAAAGAATCCTATGCTCATTAAAACCTATTGATGTTTTTAGGCAAGGTTGTCTTAGATGTCACTTGGAAAGCATTAAATTTTACCACGAACTTATTTCATACCTTTCGCTAATAATCCTCAATAAAATCTGTTTATTAGAAAAGAAAGCGTTGCTTTTATACGATTCCATCTTTTTATATTTGGACTCCTTGCGTAAAAAAACTTTTTTTCTCTTAGTTCAAAGTAATATTTCAAAGTAAGTAGGATCCCTTTTCAGGACTGTTCATATTTGAAGCCTTATGCAAAAGTTTTGAAACAAAACAATTTAAACTTGTTGACTTATTTGATTTCGGACATTATTAATGAACTCAAGTCAAGCATTATTTGCTAAAATAATGTTTTAAATGTTTTTAAAGATAATATTTCTTAAAAAGGACGTTTGTTTCTACTTATGAGCTGAAACATTTTTTTTTTCAATTTATGAAGGGTAAACATTTATGTCTTCTAGTTTTTCCCAACATTTTTTTCCCTTGGAGATAGGGCTTTCTTTCTTTTGACGGCAGTATTGATGTACAAAGAAATATGCTTGTTAGTTCTAGGTGATTTTTTTTCCAGGAATAACCAATTAAAGAAATGAAATTGCCAAAAATGATTCAGATCACAAAGTGGTACTCAGTCATTCCTCCTGTTAATGTTTCAATTAGCCCCTTTCAGATCCCTGCTTCATCAAGGCCATTTGATCGATACGCCTTGTTGTGCCACTAATTCTCCCTGATCTTCCTGGATTGCGGGAGTATAAACGTTTGCGTCTGCCTGATAAATCGACCTTCCCAGCAGAAAGCGTCGTGATGAAAGGTAATATTTTCGGGTCGTGCTGCCGCGGGACCCCCACGAGGTATATTAAAGCATTTCATGTTGGCATGAAGGATTGCGCCTCTGCCGTTAGAGACGCACCCATAAAATTCGCAACTAGCTAATCGAAACACGCCTCTAGAGAGTGTTTTCTACTGGTTATCGAAAGGGAGAGGGGAGGTTTGAATTTTTACAGGTATTCTAGTAATGGAATTAGAGACATTTCTACAGTTTGATAGATTTTCGACTCCCAGATTAAAATTAATAACTAAGGCCCAGATTTAACAGAATTTCCTTTTTAGAGCACGCGGCCTTCTTTGCATTTCTTAGATTCTATATAATATTTTAACGTGCTAATGATTTTTTTTCCTTTAGGGTGGGTATTTTTATATGAACTAAAATAAGTTTCTGCACTTAGCATTGTATCTACCTTCAAAAAATTATCTCATGTAATTTATATCTAGAAAAGCCTATTCAATTAACTAAACAAGGTTTTGATGAAAATGTATGACTCCAAACAAAAAGAAAAATCTTTTAGCAGAAGCATCAGTTATGATTCCAGAAAAAAAAATTCTTTCAGACATTTTTTTTAATTAATACAATGCTCTTCAGTATTTGAAAATATCAAAAGCCATTTAATAATCCAATGCAATTGAAATCTCTTTTAATTCTATATAACAAAAAGTATTCTTTTTTATAGTTAAAGTACTTTACATTTCCTTGTTTAATTACAGACGAGCCTGTTTAATGCAATAGCCATTTTGCAACGAAAAAAAATTCTAATAAGCGGGATATTCCATTATCGGGAATAAAATAATGCATTGCAACGGTTTGGTACATTGAAAATGTATCGTATTAAGCGGGATATTCTTTTAACCGATATTCTAGTAAGCGAGCTCCACTGTAATAGATCATATTTAAAAAATAAAAATTTAAAGGATCTTTTTTATTATTGTTAGCACATTCTTAAATTATGTTCAAGGACATTTTGTTTAATTATTAGATCATCTAAAAAAAATAAAAAATAAATAAAGCATATTTTTTTATTATTATTAGCACATTCTTAAATATGTTCAAGGACATTTTGTTTAATTATTAGGTTATGTTTAAAAAATAAAAAGTTTAAAGCATCTTTTTTATTACTGTTAACATATTCTTAAATATTTTCAAGGACATTTTGTTTAATTATTCGATCATCTTTAAAAAATAAAAATAAATAAAGCATCTTTTTGATTTTTGTTAGCACATGCTTAAATATGTTCAAGGACGTTTCGTTTAATTATTAGATCATCTTTAAAAATTAAAAAAAAATTAAGCATCTTTTTTACTATTGTTAGCACATTCTTATATGTTCAAGGATATTTTTAAAGATTTGTGTTTGTTTGGAGATCAAGCACTCGGCTCTACTTGTAACGTTGTAATGAATAAAAATAACTTCTGGGTTATATTCTGCAGAAACATTTTCCAAAGAATGTTTGAAAAACCTTAATTCAACAAAAATGAACACAGTTAAAACTAAAGGCCAAGGTATTTCGGGGAAAAAATGTATACTTTTACTATGCTCCACTTTGAGTTAAGACCATTTGGAAATTATAGATACATTACATTTACTTAAAATGTCGGTGTCGCATGCAAATTTGTACTGATGAATGAGAAAAGACTAAATTCTAGACGTATACATACATACATGCTCAAAACATCCCTTGCTCATAAGAAGAAAGAGGCATTTATTTTTCCACACTCACTGAAAGTACTGTCATGTGCGGTTTTTACCCCTATGAAGGGAACGGGTCCGTGCATTTCTCTCTGAATGAACAGAACCAAAATGAGAAACAGCACTGTAACAAATGAATGTTGTTTTTACAGTAAAATACCGTAAAGTCGGGTTACTTGGACCCACAAGGAGGTTACTTGAGCCCACAGTAAAATGATAAAATCTGGGTTTGGTACTAGCATTAGAGACAGCAGAGTGCTTCTACCTAGAGGAGAAACGAGGAACTACGTACAAGTCTTCAACTAATAAGTACCAAACCTAGATTTTATCATTTTACTGTAATGGGCTCAAGTAACCCCTTAAGGTCCAAGTAACCCGACTTTACGGTACAGCTAATTTTATAGTGATAAACGGTAAACATTTCTAATTTTACAATAATAAACTGTCAAATTGCTCATTTTACAGTACTAAACTGTAAAACTGCTAAATTTACAGTGATAAACTATAAAATTTTTCATTTTGCAGTTTATTACGGTGCATTTTACAGTTTAAAACTTGAACCTCTGCTGCCAGTATTATACTGTCGTTTTTATAGTATAATAAAGCTAAATTTTACGGCAATAAACTGTGAAATTTCTAAATTTACGGTAAGAAACTGCGAAATTGCTAGTTTTACAGTTTATTACTGTGTATTTTACAGTTTTAAATTGGAACAGCGGCAGCCAATATCATACTGTAAAAACAACAGTTCATTTTTTGCAGTGAAGAAATGAGTTTAACCTCTTGGATATAGAAATGTTTCTTTCGACCCAGGTAGTACGACAGTTGAACCACACATTTCTTTTCCATTGAAAAGAGAAGGTATAAACTGTCGTACCAGACGTATGAAACCTTGAAAAAATTCCCCGCTCTAAAGGGTTCGAGTGAAAATTTCAACCCCTTCCTCTAAACGAAAAAGACTTATGGTACAACATGTGTACCGCTCGGTTCCTAAAGGTTAAAAAAGAAGTAGAGATATCTACAAATAGATTATTTTGATCGAGCGGGAAGAAATAACCCTTGTCCTAAAAGTATTTCCAATTTATTTCCTAACAACAGTTATAATCGCAATCGTTCGGAAATTGTTTGGGGCATTAGGGAGATAACATTCTCCGTAGATAGTTCCCTTGATGGGCGACGCTTGTATAAGCCTCCATTCCAAAGAGAAATTGTTGTTAAAAGTTATAAATCCACTGCTTCTATCTCCAGTCATTAAGCATGGGGTTTATCTTAAAGGGATCTATATCCATAGAAATATATCCCTTAGGTGAAGAGATATTTATTTCTTTATGCCGCCGCATTATGTTTATATCGTGTCTGAAATGCTCTAATTAAAATGTTTTACCTGAAACATTCCAGCAGCAAGCAACGGCTTCGAGGAAAAACGTATTTATAAGGATAGCGAACTCATAATTGCGTTCTTGTTGCGCTTCGGGTATTTTAGCCCCTAATGTGATGGCATGACGTTCAAAGACGTTACTTTAATGATACTGGGAATTAATAAGGGAAGAAATGTCAATCAAGTTATTTAAATGCAGAAAACAAACTGTTATGCCGTCAATGGAATATAAAATTAGCAACTCTTATACATATATATTTTTTTTAATCGAGAGTACCTTAAACAAGAAAAGACACTTTTACCTATTATTAAACCTAGTAAAAAAACTTACCCTTGAAAACGTTTATTTTTAAATAATTATTTTATTTTACCAGAATTTTAAATACGAACTAAACATTTCTCTCTTCATAAATAAATAGTACGGTTAGACATAAAACTATGATATGATATTTTCTTTGTTTATTTAGAAGATTCAAATATTAGCAAAAGTAATTTATTAAACATTTCTTTATTTCCATAAAAAAATCAGGCCCGTCAGCTAGGGATCATTGGAGTCTTTGTCCCCCTTTCCCCCTTGAAAAACTCGAAACGAAGGGCCTGACAAAAATGGACGTCTAAACTTAAAACTATGGCATAACATTTTCTTTATTTCGAAAACAACATGAATCACCCAAAGTAAGGGAATGTGGGCTACAGTGACATAGTTAAGGTAACGTACCTATTTTAAAATGAACAAATCGGAAATTTGTTCTGAAAATCAGTGTACATAAAGAAGGACTAATGTATTTTGTCATGCAACTATCGTTAAAATGTTATTTTTCATTTTTGGCAATTATTTTTCACCTTCAAAAAAAAATAGAAATTTTCACTTCAAAAAACCATAGGGCAAAGTGAAAAATACAATATTTTTATTATGAAACATTTCTATTTGATGAGTTGAAGTTATTTTCATCAAATGAATGCGTAAAAGAGCGAATAAAGCAGATATTAATGAAAAATTAATGACTGAACAAATAAATGAATTAATTAATATATAAGAAAAAATGAGAGAAAAAAATAGAGGATGAATATCGAAACAAGTGAATGAATGAATAAATAAGAGAATTAATAAGAAAAAGAGTGGGAATTCCTCAAGAATTGAAGAAAGATACATTGAACGTTTAAAATCGAAACTTGCCTAATATAAACTAAATGAGGACTGCATTGGACAGATCTCAATTAATTGTCAAAATGATAATTACAAAAATTTGATAATAACAAGAAACAATTCTGAAAAGCCACGAAAATTATATTAAAGGTATCAAATTTGAAAATTTTCTTCTATAATTTTTTTCGTTGATCTTTGGAGCTATTTATTTTTTGACAGGAAGCAACTTTATACTAGGAACTTAGTTAAGATATTGCTAAATAGATGGCGCTGCAAACTGTGAAAATAGATTTGAAACATTAGTGTTTTATTGCATACTAGCGGTACCCGCACGGCTTTGCCCGTGGTATAAAATTAAAAGTTCATTTGTAAAATAATTGATATAGCAGAAAAAATGCTCTATTTTAGTTGTAATTCAACAATAATTCCTTCAAAGTATGATATAAAAATCTGGTATGGACCCCACGCTACTTATTTTTACGTGTAAATTTCTTAGTAGATGCCTTAAGTGCTAAAATAGTGCTTGGAGTGAGCAAGATAACAGTTCAAACATTTATATCCCTAGTTTGCCACGAAACAATGCAAAAAAAAATGTTTTACAATGATTAATCCCCTAAATATCGCCGATTTTAACGTCATTCAGTGGATTTTTCGCAAAATATCGCCAATAGCGCCAAATTGAATCCAAATAAGAAAAAGAAAACAATTTTTTTGCCAACTTGGCGATATGTCGCCAAATTGGCGGCAAATACTTGGCGACCAAAAGCTTGGCGATATATCGCCAAGTGGTCGTGCCAATTCATATCACTTTTGTCTGCATTGAAATGAACACTGATTTACTCCATAAAAGGGGTAAAACACCCCCTTGGAACATTCGAATGCAACCCCAAGGGGAGAAGCACAAAAATAAGCCAAAAGAGAAAATAAGAACAATTTTGTTGCTCACAGAAACCAACAGAAATCTTACCAAAGTTTAAAAGAAGAAGAAAGTTTTCTTTCCTAGCTTAAAAAACAAAACAATACATTTTCCGAAATTAAACACTTTAAAAAGAACGATGCAATATCGCAATTGATACGATATTTGGTTAATCTGTGCTTTAGGTACCCTTTTCTCGCTAAATGGGCGATAGGCGCGCCAAGCGTGGTAACCCTGGCTATTTTGCGTAGTTTCTCTCGGAGCTTTCAATTCCGTGAGACACGCAAAAACGCGCCAAGGTCCCAAAGCATTTTCACCGGGAAAAAGACAGAGTTGCCAGAGAATTGAAACAAAAAAATACTACGCCTCCTCTAAAAAAAATATTACAAAATAGTACTGTATCCAAACGTTGCCAAAATCAATGTAGCTGAAATGCGAAATCTATGAAAATGAAAAAAAAAAAAAATCCGCCAAATCTTTTAATTAAGTCATTAGTTTTTTGGAAACAGGGTTGCCGGAAAAATACTACGCTCCTTATTTGGGCCGAAAAAATACTACCGTAGTATCAAAAATACTACGCCTGGCAACGCTGGAAAAAGAACGAAACAAAAATAAGTATGAACACGTAACCATGGTAACAACATGAAAAGTTGATTTCCGTTGATAAAATAATTCATTTCATCTATCTTTTCAAACAAATTTTATTCTCGAGTTCAACCATTTTAGAATCGTTTGACTTGCTTTACTGAAGGTAAGCCCTGAATTCCGGGATTCTAAAAACAATTGTTACAGCTCTCCTGATGATCGTAGAAACTTCGAAAAAACTTCATTTTGGGCAGAAAATTTCAAGCTTTCGAATGACATAAAACTTGAAAATGTGTATGAAATATTTCTTCCCTATTTTATCGAATTTCCGCTAAGAATTCGAATAGAAAAAGAACGAAATGGAATTTTCGAAAAATCGCTTCGAGGTGCAAAACTACATGCTACAAACTAATTTTGTGCCAAGTGGCATGAAAATCGATCCAACGGTTTTGGCGCTACGCGTGTAACAGACAGACAGACAGAAAGAAGGACAGACAGATCCACCTTCAGCTTTATTATTAGTAGAGAGAACAAAACTATTTTTTGACGTTTTTAAAAACATATTCATTATTATTTTAGATCAAATATTCATGATTGAAAATCAGAGAATACTACATAAAGTTTACTCAATATATGGATTTTAGTTTTAAGGTTGAACTATGAATCAATGTCACAAAGAGAAATTCATCGTTTTTTCCAATCTAAAAAGAAAAATTGATTCACCAATATTGAAAATTTTTAATGGGAATCGCTTTGTTCTTTGAAAAGTTATGTGACTTATTTGAATGACTGATGATTAATGCGCTTTTCCTGAATTATCATTTGTGAAGAGAAATGAAATGAATCATTCAAAATTATTTGCTAGTTAATAGTGATTGCAAAAGAAACATTTATGGGGGAAAAATAAATTTGCCATTAATTTAACCAGTGAACAAACTGAACTTTTTTTTTTGTCAGTAACGATTGCCATCTGTTCTTACTCGACCTTAGATGGCGTTCACTCTTTTTTCAGCGTAAAGAAACTGCGATAATAATACCGTAAGCTCTTGAGAGGATGCGAAAAAAGAGGTCTGATACAAAATCTCGTGAACACGATAATCAACAGTAAAATAAATTTAGTTACTGTTTGATACTTTCCGGCGACCTCGGATGCATTTGCGCATGCCTCAAAGTTCTACTGATTTTATCAATATAGGGGTGATGCTAATAAGAGAGATAAGGAATGTGAGGAGATTTTGCATTTCGTTGTTTTGTTTTTCGTTGAGTTCGTTTATTTAGCGTGTTGGTTTGCGTTGAGGTTTTTCCTTTTTTAATGAATTCCTCTTCCTTATCAGTTACAGAAAAATTAACTAATATCGGACTAAGCAGAAATGCAACCATGGTGCATTTTTCTAATCAAACTCTCTCCCCTTCTGAAAATAATACAGTTCAACTGTGCTAGGCGTGCCTTTCGAGGTTCGACAGTAAACCTTTTTATGTTTTTGTAGCCGCTCGCTCAGTTATGTGTCACGAGCTCTTGTGTTCAAGGTAGGCTGAATTTGTTTGTTTTTTTAAATGGCAATGGTAAAAAAGGAAATGTGATTTTGAGTTGAAAGTAAAATGGTTTCGGTTTTGCGAATTCTTTAGCTGTGAGGAAATACAGTCGAGTTTCAAACTCAAAATCTCAAGGGACGGCAAAAAATTTCTAAAAGTTTCGAAATAATAAGTTTCCAAAGCCTTCTCAAAGTCAAGAGTCTGGGGACCAATTGAACACTTCGAGATAAATGAATACTCGAGTTGTAAGCTTCGAGTTGTCAAGACTGCTGTATATCCAAATGTGAATAGTGACCTGTCAAACTCGTGATTGCAAAAAACACATTTTTAATTCAAGATAAATTTTTTTGTTTTTTTTTTTTTGACATCATTTTTTTTTTTTTTTTTTTGCTCTTTATGAAACTTTGTATTCATGTAGATGAGATTTTAAAATTAAATATATTGTAGGGAAAAAAGTACTTGGTGATTTTAGAGATAAAAAAAATTCCTTCCTCTTTCAAGGTGTTAGAAAACTTTTGAGCAAAATAATCCTTAAAATGCCTTAAGCACCAACTTGGATGTCTTCCTTTTTGTGATTAATCATAAAAACTTTTCTTAAATGGTACATATATTGCACTGTGTTTTTATTGCAGACACGCATGCTTTTATCAGCAATACTAACTCCTTCAACTGAAACTCTGCAAGCACAAGTTTTCTTTTAATTTATATTACACTAGCGGTACCCGCACGGCTTTGCCCGTGGTATAAAATAAAAATTTCATTTGTAAAATAATTGATATAGCAGAAGAAATGCTCTATTTTAGTTGTAATTCAACTATAATTCCTTTAAAGTATGATATAAAAATCTGGTATGGACCCCACGCTACTTAATTTTTATGTGTAAATTTCTTAGTAGATGCCTTAAGTGCTAAAATAGTGCTTGGAGTGAGCAAGATAACAGTTCAAACATTTATATCTCTAGTTTGCCGCGAAACAATGCAAAAAAAAAAATATGTTTCACAATGATTAATCTCCTAAATATCGCCGATTTTAACATCATTCAGTGGATTTTTCGCAAAATATCGCCAATAGCGCCAAATTGAGTCCAAATATAAAAAGAATGCAATTTTTTTCGCCAACTTGGTGATATGTCGCCAAATTGGCGGCAAATGCTTGACGACCAAAAGCTTGGCGATATATTGCCAAGTGGTCGGACCAATTCATATCACTTTTGTCTGCATTGAAATGAACACTGATTTACTCCATAAAAGGGGTAAAACACCCCCTTGGAACATTCGAATGCAACCCCAAGGGAAGATGTACAAAAATAAGCCAAAAGAGAAAATAAGAACAATTTTGTTGCTCACAGAAACCAACAGAAATCTTACCAAAGTTTAAAAGAAGAAGAAAGTTTTATTTCCTAGCTTTAAAAACAAAACGAACGATGCAATAACGCAATTCATACGATATTTGGTTAATCTGTGCTTTAGGTACCCTTTTCTCGCTAAATGGGCGATAGGCGCGCCAAGCGTGGTAACCCTGGCTATTTTGCGTAGTTTCTCTCGAAGCTTTCACTTCCGCGAGACACGCAAAAACGCGCCAAGTAATGTCCCAAAGCATTTTCACCCGGAAAAGACAGTGTTGCCAGAGAATTGAAACAAATAAATACTACGCCTCCTCTAAAAAAAATATTACAAAGTAATACTGTTTCCAAACGTCGCCAAAATCGATGTTGCCAAAATGCGAAATCTATGAAAATGAAAAAAAAAAAAAAATCCGCCAAATCTTTTAATTAAGTCATTAGTATATTGGAAACAGGGTTGCCGGAAAAATACTACGCTCCTTATTTGGACCGAAAAAATATTACCGTAGTATCAAAAATACTACGTCTGGCGACGCTGGAAGAAGAACGAAACAAAAATAGGTATGAACACGTAACCATGGTAACAACATGAAAAGTTGATTTCCGTTGATAAAATAATTCTTTTCATCTTTCTTTTCAAACAAATTTTATTATCGAGCTGAACCATTTTAGAATCGTTTGGCTTGCTTTACTAAAGGTAAGCCTTGAATTTCGGAATTCTGAAAACAATTATTACAGCTCTCCTGATGATCGTAGAAACTTCGAAAAAACTTCATTTTGTGCAGAAAATTTCAAGCTTTCGAATGACATAAGACTTGAAAATGTGTATGAAATATTTCTTCCCTATTTTATCGAATTTCCGCTAAGAATTCGAATAGAAAAAGATTGAAATGGAATGTTCGAAAAATCGCTTCGAGGTGCAAAACTACATGCTACAAACTAATTTTGTGCCAAGTGGCGTGAAAATCGACCGAACGGTTTTGGCGCTACGCGCGTAACAGACAGACAGAAAGAAGGACAGACAGAACCACCTTCAGCTTTATTATTAGTAGAGATAGAGAGTAGAGAAGAGATAGAGATAGAAATACTCAGCAAAATGCCGAGGACCAATGAAGCATGGCAAACGTCAAAAACTTTCCAAAAAACAGAAAATTTGAAAAATGATATATAATGTTTAACCATGTTTATTGCGTAAACAAACATAACTTCAATGTTGTTTCCGCAAACTGCTTCAGTTCCTTTCATCATCAAAGAGGATGGAACTAAATCTATGAAAATATTTGTGCAGTTTCGAAATTAATTTTTAAACTGTAGGAAACTCAACCTTCAAATCATAGAGATAGTCGTAAAATACGTAAAAAAATACGTATTTACTCTCTATGCCTAATTTTTTCAAAGGCTTTCACTTCATGGAACTGTGACAAAGTTCTCTCGGTCCTAATCAATAGACTAATATTTGCAGACTTCTGAAAGGACACGACATCATTGATTGTTTAGAGGGTTAATGGACAGAAACATCCATCAACTTAACTCTCGCTAAAGATTTTCGATTGAATAAACTCTTTCAGGATTATTAAAGACATTAAGTCATGCTTCTAGTATGGAAAAATAAAATGGTGTAATTTACACTGCCGATATTTTGTGTCGTTTCAATTTTTTTAACAAAATCATTTTTATAATAAATAGCTCTCAAGAAATATTGAAAGAAATTTTCATCAAAAACTATTCATTGTGCCTGTAGCATTTAATGAACGAACGCCTCAAAAAATGGAGCAGCAAGGAGCTACATATAGTAGCTATTATTGAAACTCGTGTTGATGCACATTGATTTTTAAAAGCCCTTTTACAGTGTGCCAACAGCATTGAAAGCTTTGAAGTAAGAGAGGATGAAACCAGTCTTCCTGCTAGTGCACAGCTCTTTAAATTTGCATTTTTATTAGTTTTCCCATAAACTTATTCGTGAGATATTTTCTTGTTTGGCCAGCATAGTTTTGTCAAACGGTTTTCCTATGAAACAAATTTCCCTGTAATGGATCTGACTTTTAGACAAAAATACAGCTACAGAAAAGATGTAAAAGAAGCAGTTATGAAAGATAAAAAGTAGGATTATTGAAAAAAAACTTTAAGCTTTTTCTTTAATAATGAAGATAGGTGGAGAAAATACGATACACAAATTCATGAGCATCTAAAGACGTTTCTTAGAGCAAAACTAGTCGGTGATAAATATAAACATTGTGGCAGTTAAGTAACAAAGCCGTGAAAGTTGGGAGATCAAAAACTTTCGAACTGACAGGATATTATGTTTCAGTAGCTATAGTCTGACTACCAATGATATGGAAAGGCAAACATCTGGTTTATAGGAGAAAATGGACGCATCTATTAGTTTCAAAGAGTGCCAGCTTGTGTAGATGTGTGGTAGCTTTTAAATGAAGCGGAGGGACATTGAAATCACGCTCATTCAATTTTTACTTTGTCCCCTCATTCAGATAGACTCGAGGTATCTGGACACTTGCCAATACCATAGCAGCCATGGACAAACCGTCACCGAAGATTTTCTATCGTTACAGTTATTGGAGGAAATTTAGCACTGCAAATTGATAGCAGTTTACAGTTTCTCTGAAAGGTAGACTAGTAAGACTTTTTTATTTTTCTATTTCTAATCCTCATACAAAACTAAAACTATATTCCGTTCACGAATTAGATTGATCAAAAGTAAACAAACATGTTTCCAGAAGGTTTGCTACGATAACACTAGTGGTAATTTTTCTCTGGAATGAAAAAAAAAGCTAACCAACGATTAACTTCAACAAATGACGCAATTCTTTTTTTACATCTAGTTTATCTTTCCTGCAAACGACGTTTAAGTAATCATAAAGAAAACTGTCGCGACCTGAGTAACAAAATGCAAAAGAATGAAAAGCGCAAGAGCCCACCCAAGTAGCATCAACTCATCGGATTTTGCTCGGCCGATCAACTAACTCCTCGTAAACTGATCCCGTAACGCACGACGATATCGTTCCGATCAGTATCCGAGCACAGTTTTCGATGAGCTACTTTTCATCGGAAAGCGATATCCTTCCGATCAATTTTCCCGATGAAAATAAGATGAGCTATATTCCATCGGAAAATGATATCCTTCCGATCAAGTTTCCCGATGAAAATAAGATGAGCTATATTCCATCGAAAAACGATATCCTTCCTATCAAATTTCCCGATGAAAATTAACCGAGCTATGTGTTATTGGAAAACTATGTACTTCCAATCAAATTTCCCGAGGAAAATATGCCAAGCTACTGATTTCATCGGAAAGAGGTCGTAAAGATCAAATTTTCTGATGAAAATTTTCCCAATCTCAAATTTTTGTTAAATATGCAGTGCGCGATCCAAATGCGCTGATAACTCGGGTTCGATGCTGGAGTCGGCCAGTCGCAAATGGTTGGGGGAAATAAAAAAAGAGGTTCCAAAATTCACTGCCACGGAACTAAACTGCGCTCTTTTTTCTTTTTTTCTCTTTTTTCTTTAAATTGATCCAACTCTCATCGTATTTTGATCCAAAATTTATCGCCACGGAACTACACTGCTCGTATATTGATCCAACTCTCATCGTATTTTCATCCAAAATTGATCCTAAATTCATCGGCACGGGACTGCACTGCTCGTAAATTGCTCCAAATCTCATCGTAAACTCATCGGATTTTGCTGCTCGGATTCTGATTGGCCGATGAGACATATTGGAGCAATTCCCGATGAAAACTCATCGAAATCCGATCATTGGCCGATGAGAATCTCATCGGGTTTCGATGAATGGCCGATCATCGGCCGACGAGATTATGCTGCTAGGGCAAGTAGCATCAACTCATCGGATTTTGCTCGGCCAATCATCGAACTCCTCGTAAACTGATCCCGTAACGCACGATGATATCGTTCCGATCGGTATCCAAGCACGGTTTTCGATGAGCTACTTTTCATCAGAAAGTGATAGCCTTCCGATCAACTTTCCCGATGAAAATAAGCCGAGCTATATTCCATCGGAAAACAATATCCTTCCGATCAAATTTCCCGATGAAAATATGCCGATCTGTATTCCATCGGGAAACAATATCGGTTCGATCAAATTTCTCGATGAAAATTAGTCGAGCTATGTTTCATCGGAAAAATATATACGTCCGATCAAATTTCCCGATAAAAAGATGCTAAGCTACAGATTTCATCGAAGAGAGGACGTAATGATCAAATTTTCCGATGTCCCAATCTCAAATTTTTATTAAATATGCAGTGTTGGTCTCATTAATCGTCGACTTGGTGCCGTGGTGGTAGAGCGTCGGCTTTCCACGCCGATAACCCGGGTTCGATCCTAGAGTTAGTCCGTCGGCACCATCGAAAATCCTCGGCGCCCATGGCGTATGATTATGCGGCATGCAAAAGGCGGTGACATGTAAAAGGTGCCTCCATATGGCGGCAATTGGGCTATCTATTTTGATTCAAAATTCATCGCCACGGAACTACACTGTTCGTATATTGATCCAACTCTCATTGTATTTTGATCCAAAATTGATCCATAATTCATCGCCACGAGCTACACTGCTGGCATATTGATCTAAATCATATCGTATTTTCATCCTAAATTCATTACCACGGAACAGCACTGCTCGCGTATTGATCTAAATCGCATTGTATTTTCATCCAAAATTGATCCTAAATTCATCGGCACGGGACTGCACTGCTCGTAAATTGCTCCAAATCTCATCGTAAACTCATCGGATTTTGCTGCTCGGATTCTGATTGGCCGATGAGACATATTGGAGCAATTCCCGATGAAAACTCATCGAAATCCGATCATTGGCCGATGAGAATCTCATCGGGTTTCGATGAATGGCCGATCATCGGCCGACGAGATTATGCTGCTAGGGCAAGTAGCATCAACTCATCGGATTTTGCTCGGCCAATCATCGAACTCCTCGTAAACTGATCCCGTAACGCACGATGACATCGTTCCGATCGGTATCCAAGCACGGTTTTCGATGAGCTACTTTTCATCAGAAAGTGATAGCCTTCCGATCAACTTTCCCGATGAAAATAAGCCGAGCTATATTCCATCGGAAAACAACATCCTTCCGATCAAATTTCCCGATGAAAATATGCCGATCTGTATTCTATCGGGAAACAATATCGGTTCGATCAAATTTCTCGATGAAAATTAGTCGAGCTATGTTTCATCGGAAAAATATATACGTCCGATCAAATTTCCCGATAAAAAGATGCTAAGCTACAGATTTCATCGAAGAGAGGACGTAATGATCAAATTTTCCGATGTCCCAATCTCAAATTTTTATTAAATATGCAGTGTTGGTCTCATTAATCGTCGACTTGGTGCCGTGGTGGTAGAGCGTCGGCTTTCCACGCCGATAACCCGGGTTCGATCCTAGAGTTAGTCCGTCGGCACCATCGAAAATCCTCGGCGCCCATGGCGTATGATTATGCGGCATGCAAAAGGCGGTGACATGTAAAAGGTGCCTCCATATGGCGGCAATTGGGCTATCTATTTTGATTCAAAATTCATCGCCACGGAACTACACTGTTCGTATATTGATCCAACTCTCATTGTATTTTGATCCAAAATTGATCCATAATTCATCGCCACGAGCTACACTGCTGGCATATTGATCTAAATCATATCGTATTTTCATCCTAAATTCATTACCACGGAACAGCACTGCTCGCGTATTGATCTAAATCGCATTGTATTTTCATCCAAAATTGATCCTAAATTCATCGGCACGGGACTGCACTGCTCGTAAATTGCTCCAAATCTCATCGTATTTCGAGCAAAACTGATCGGATTTTGCTGCTCGGATTCTGTTTGACCGATGAGACATATCGGAGTAATTCCCGATGAGAACTCATCGGAATCCGATCATCGGCCGATAAGAATTGCATCGGGTTTCGATGAATGGCCGATCATCGGCCGATGAGATTATGCTGCTATCGAGAGAGCCCACGCTAACAATAAGGAGCCGCCATATCACTCGTGCATTTCATGTCGAAAGCACCAAAAGTACGTAGGCCTATTTCCGAACGGATCTATTTTTTCCTGATGCATTGCAATAAGTCATAAATTACAAAAGAAGATAATTACGAGGAGACCTTTATGATCTATATTAGAGCATCTGACGAAATCGGAATATTATAACTGTCCGAGACTTCAAATTTATTGCAAAGCAATTAAGAGCCATTATTTTGAAATTCAGACAAGGTGTGGCAGTAACCATTTTTGATTTTCCTCATTTTTTTATATGTCAAAGTAGGTCGTGAGAAATGAACATTCTGAAGTTTGTAGCCCCCCAAAAAATTTGTTCGCTCGGTAAAAATTCCCAAAGTTTGATGTTATGCAGCGCTTTTTTGGTAAAACGGCTGAAAGACGCATTTCAGTGCGCTGTAGTTTTTTACAGAAACACTACCCCATGGTTATGTTTACATTTATTGATTGTACAGTGTGTAGTTATAAGGACCCCATAGTTATTTGGGTTGGGGTGTGTTTCTTTCTATAGTTAAGGGGCCGCAAAGTATGGTTTTTAGACCATTTTCGCTCGACTTTGAACTGCATTATTTCCCCCTAAAAGCAACCCCCCGAAATTTTTTTAACATATACTGAAAATTTATACTATGAAGAGAATATGTGGTACGAAAATTGTTTAATATCTCATTGCTTTGAAGAGAAAAAGACTTAGACATTTTTCAAATTTTCAAAATTTGCGGTTTTTTGATCGCATATAACTCAAAACAGCAACTCTAGGACAAAAAAGCTTTTATGGATTATGGAACCTACAGATGTGTAGAATAACGTAAAAAAGAAAGTTGCGTGGAGTCTCGTCTCGTTTTCAAGAAAATAATTTTTTTTTGTAGCTCATTTTAATGCTTTTTTCTCATAGTAAAATGTATCCATCAAGTAGGTCAAATCTGCTGAAACTCTAAGTATATAGTAATGATATACAGGGTGTCCACTCCAATCGGGGACCAATAGCTAAAATCTAAACCGTTAGAGATAAGCATATAGTTTATTTAGGAAAAAATCTCCAAATTATGAAAGGAATTTTGGGTCTATTCAATGTTTTTCAAAAAATCAAATTTTGAAAGAGTTACGAAATTTAAATTTTTATACAGCCCCTCAGTCCTATCAATCATATTTAGTAAAACATTCTTGACACTGTAACGTTTAAAACTAAAAAAAAATCACTGCTCTACGACAAAAATTGACCGAGTTATGACGTTTTGAAAAATCAAGATTTTGAAAGATTTCGCATACGGTCCCTTAAGCGATCTCTCGATGACGTCATGAAATAATGCAAAATCTTGATTTTTCAAAACGTCATAACTCTGTCAATTTTTGTCGTAGAGCAGTGATTTTTTTTTAGTTTTAAACGTTACAGTGTCAAGAATGTTTTACTAAATATGATTGATAGGACTGGGGGGCTGTATAAAAATTTAAATTTCGTAACTCTTTCAAAATTTGATTTTTTGAAAAACATTGAATAGACCCAAAATTCCTTTCATAATTTGGAGATTTTTTCCTAAATAAACTATATGCTTATCTCTAACGGTTTAGGAATTAGCTATTGGTCCACGATTGGAGTGGACACCCTGTATTTAAATTTGTGTAGGGAAAGAGAAAAAGACTAAAAACACTTAATTTTCTCTAAATTTTTTATAATTTTTAGTTTTTTAATTGCAATTAACTCAAAAAACGTGAAATCCTGAGACTATTATTGAATGCACATATTAATAGCTTTGAAATATTGGAAAAAGTAAATTCGGTGAGGTATCTTCAGATGTATTCTAGTGGGAAATCACAGTGACCTTCCGAAAAATTTCATGATCGAAAAATTTTGCTGACGATTTGGCAAATTTGAAAACTATTGCAACATTGAGATTTTTTAATGATACATTTTTCTCACGTGTGCTTGATAGTATTCTGTAAAAAATTTAAGTTCCAGTGCTCATGGGTATCTTATACTTCTCAAGAAGATGTTCTTAATTTGCCAAAGGAATTTTCCAATTTTTCCGAATGATAAAATACTATCAAGCCCACAAGTAAAAAATAAATAAATAGAAAATTTCTATATGTTGCAGTACTGTTTCTAAAGTTGCTGAATCTTCATAAAAATTTTCCGAATATGAAATTTTTCTGGAGGTCACAGTGACCTCCTTTGACTTCCCATTGGGGAGCCTCTAAAAATACCTCACAGTATTTACTTTTTCGACTATTTCCAGTCATTGCCAGCTAGTAATATGTAAATTCAATAATTCCCTCTGTAACGATTTATCGTTTTTTAATATAATTGCAATAAGAAGCTAAAAGTTCTAAAAATTCAGATACAATTAACTGCTGTGCTTCTTTTTCACTATTACTATACACTCAAAAATTACTATACACACATACATAAATTACACTGTTCGACAAAAAAAAACCTTGAAAATGCTTCTGGCATTTTGAAGACTGATTCTTATGTAAAATGACCCCCTGAATCCGAATATGACCCCCGTTTTCCCCCATCACGTACCAATTTTTTTTAAAACGCCCCCCTTTTTTTTTCATTTTTCCTTGGTTTCAGAGCTATTATATTTTTTTGGAGGGGAAAGGAGCCTTATATTCACCCCTAAATTTTTTTGGAGGTCAAGAGAGACTCAAAGTTTAAAATCATGAGCACCGAGAAAAAATCGGGGAACTTGGGGGGGCGTAGCCCCCCAAAATATTTGAAAAATCACCAAAAACGATCTTTTTATTCTAGTTTCTTTAAAAACACCTTTAAAACATTTTTTTCGGTGCAGAACCAGAGTATAGGATCCGCTCCTATGGCTCCTGGGTCAGAAAAAATTTTCACGCTGTAAATTTTTTTTTTAAAAAATAAAATAATGCTCTAAAAATCGCACTTTGCACTCGAGTTTTAAAGCAGGTCTTCAGCCAAAAAAACAAAATTGTGGCTGATTATTATGTCAAATGACCCCCTATTTCCAAATATGACCTCAGTTTCCCCCCTCCACCCCCTCTTTCCAGAGAGCGCCCCTCCCCCCCAATTCAGAGTCATTTTACTAATTCGGAGGGGAAAAGTACATTACGTAACCCGTTAACATAATTCTAAAAGGCAACAGAGGTTCAAAGTTCAAAATCATGTATATGTGTACCAAACATATAAACTAGGGCGGTATAGCCCCCCCCCCCAAAAAAAAAAAATCTTCTTTTCCTGTTTTTCTAAGAGACGTTTTAAACCTTTTTTTTTTTTTTTTTTTGTGAAAAATCAGAGTATTCGATTTTCTCTTTGATTAATGTGTTCGAAATTATTTCGCTTTGCAGAAAACAAATTATATTATAAAATAAAAAAAATATATATTTTTTTTTCTTGTAAGGGTGGCTCGTTGCATATCAGTCGCATCGCAGGTCCGCATGAAAGAAGACACTGTTCCGGCTGACTCTTCTGCAAAGTGACCCATTTTTTCCAAATACTATAAATTATAATTATAGTATTTATAGTAGTTATAATTATAGTAATTTTTTTTTATTTTATAATATAATTTGTTTTCTGCAAAGCGAAATAATTTCGAACACAACAATCAAAGAGAAAATCGAATACTCTGATTTTTCACAAAAAAAAAAAAAAAAGGTTTAAAACGTCTCTTAGAAAAACAGGAAAAGAAGATTTTTTTTTTTGGGGGGGGGGGGGCTATACCGCCCTAGTTTATATGTTTGGTACACATATACATGATTTTGAACTTTGAACCTCTGTTGCCTTTTAGAATTATGTTAACGGGTTACGTAATGTACTTTTCCCCTCCAAATTAGTAAAATGACTCTGAATTGGGGGGGGGGGGGCGCTCTCTGGAAAGAGGGGGTGGAGGGGGGAAACTGAGGTCATATTTGAAAATAGGGGGTCATTTGACATAATAATCAGCCACAATTTTGTTTTTTTGGCTGAAGACCTGCTTTAAAACTCGAGTGCAAAGTGCGATTTTTAGAGCATTATTTTATTTTAAAAAAAAAATTTACAGCGTGAAAATTTTTTCTGACCCAGGAGCCATAGGAGCGGATCCTATACTCTGGTTCTGCACCGAAAAAAATGTTTTAAAGGTGTTTTTAAAGAAACTAGAATAAAAAGATCGTTTTTGGTGATTTTTCAAATATTTTGGGGGGCTACGCCCCCCCAAGTTCCCCGATTTTTTCTCGGTGCTCATGATTTTAAACTTTGAGTCTCTCTTGACCTCCAAAAAAATTTAGGGGTGAATATAAGGCTCCTTTCCCCTCCAAAAAAATATAATAGCTCTGAAACTAAGGAAAAATGAAAAAAAAAAAGGGGGGCGTTTAAAAAAAAATTGGTACGTGATGGGGGAAAACGGGGGTCATATTCGGATTCAGGGGGTCATTTTACATAAGAATCAGCCTTCAAAATGCCAGAAGCATTTTCAAGGTTTTTTTTTGTCGAACAGTGTTATCATCATATATTTTAAATTTTAGCAGATCTGACCTACATACTGGACACATTTTATTACGGGAGAACGCATTAAAATCTGCTACATTTTTTTCTGTAAAACTAGAAGAGACCCCTAGCCGCTTTATTTTGTACGTCGTTTTACACATATGTAGGTATCATATAATACAAAAAAATAATCATAACATGTAAAAAATAAATAAATAGAAAAGTTCAATGTTGCAGTATTGTTTCCAACTTTGCCGAATCGTCAGAAAAAAATTTCGATCATGAAATTTTTCGCGAGGTCACTGTGACCTCCCACTAGAATACATCTGAAGATACCTCACCGAATTTACTTTTTCCAATATTTCAAAGCTAGTAGTATGTGCATTCAATAATAGTCTCAGGATTTCACGTTTTTTGAGTTAATTGCAATTAAAAAACTAAAAATTATAAAAAAATTGACAAAATTAAGTGTTTTTAGTCTTTTTCTCTTTCCTTATACAAATTTAAATATATCTTTACTATATACTTAGAGTTTCAGCAGATTTGACCTACTTGATGGACACATTTTACTATGAGAAAAAAGCATTAAAATGAGCTACAAAAAAAAATTATTTTCTTGAAAACGAGACGAGACCCCACGCAACTTTCTTTTTTACGTTATTCTACACATCTGTAGGTTCCATAATCCATAAAAGCTTTTTTTCCCTAGAGTTGCTGTTTTGAGTTAAATGCGATCAAAAAACCGCAAATTTTGAAAATTTGAAAAATGTCTAAGTCTTTTTCTCTTTAAAGCAATGAGATATTAAACAATTTTCGTACCACATATTCTATTCATAGTATAAATTTTTAGTATATGTTAAAAAAATTTCGATGGGTTGCTTTTAGGGGGGAAATAACGCAGTTCAAAGTCGAGCGAAAATGGTCTAAAAACCATACTTTGCGGCCCCTTAACTGAAGAAAGAAACACACCCCAACCCAAATAACTATGAGGTCCTCATAACTACACATTGTACAATCAATAAATGTAAACATAACCATGGGGTGGCGTTTCTGTAAAAAACTACAGCGCACTGAAATGCGTCTTTCAGCCGTTTTACCAAAAAAGCGCTGCATAACATCAAACTTTGGGAATTTTTACCAAGCGAAAAAAATTTTTTGGAGGGCTGCAAACTTCAGAATGTTCATTTCTCATGACCTACGTTGGACTTATAAGAAAAAA
>JAXGGA010001465.1:142500-151724 GCA_038373865.1 Uloborus plumipes | reverse complement strand
TCTTTTATTGTATTACAAGTTCGGTTTTAACACAATGAAGAGGGCTTACAAATTATGAATTTTATTTTTTTTTCAAACTTCCGAATTTACATCAGTGATTTGTGAGACAGAAATCACAAATAAGAAATGCAATTTTTGTTAAGCACCAGAGGACAACATAGTTGTAGCTAAGGAAGTAACTTTTAGTTTTTAATGGATATAAACGCGTTTAAAATAGAGCGAGATGTATTACTGTGAACTGAAAGTTTTATATATTGGTGTATTATTTTAAAGGATTTTATCTTTTTAGCCTTAAATCAATTTAATAAAGATGATTTTATCTAGATTTTGCTTTTCTTATTATTTACGCTTTACTGGAGACCCTGCATGAGAGTAAGTAAAAAAATTCCATGAAACATTTCAGGATGTAACACGCTCGTAAAAAATGTAATTTTAATTGAGAATTGAGAGGAATAAACATCGTCATTGTATATTACTAGCTGTTTTCTCAGGGATTGCACGGTCTACCGTGAAAATAAAAGTTTTGCCAAGAGACGCATGTTCACTAATCACTAATCAGGCTCAAATAAAAGAAAAAATTGTGTACAATTTCACGCCAAGTGAAGGAATAGCTATTTCAAAATTTAAATTGATCCTTATCGGATTTTTTTAAACACATCTATCTCCCCCTCCATATGAAATTTCTGAGTATTGAAAAACCTTTGTGACAAATTTGGCAAAGATCCGACGGAAACTTATTGTTATTATTTCCACAATATAATCCTACGAAACTGGCTAACAGGCAGTATGACTCAAAATTTAAACTTAGACCTCTTTGGATTTTTTTGAGTTCCGATGTTCCGAAAATCTTCAATGTGAATTTCTGAGCAGCAAAGGACTTTTGTACGAAATTTGGTAAAGATCCGGCGCAAACTGTGGATTTGTAGAAGAAGCATACACACCCACACCCAAATATTCACACCCATTTATTATGCAGGTTTAACTTATAATTTAACTACAGTATACTCCCAATAAACCGCGCAATTGGGTGGCACGGGTACCGCGGATAACGAAAAAAGGCTAAAAATAAGTGATAAAAAGAAGATAAAAATTGTGTTTTGCCTAAAATTAATCGTATTGTGTATAAAAAATGTTACAATGAAGATAGGAACAGGATTATACATTTGTCTTGTAAGTTCTGAAGCACATACAATCTATAAAGGAATAGTAGTTGCGATAACGCCCAGGTGTAACAATTTATTCGACAAAGCACTCTTCTGTAACATATATTATACCAAACTTAATTTTGCTGCAAAAAAAAAAAAAAAATCGAGACCCTTGCGGATAATTCCCGGAGAAAATATGTGTGTCTATGTGTGTGTGTGGGGGGGGGGGGGTGCTATTTTGAAGTGCACCCTTTGGAGGTTTGGGTTAGCGCCCTCATGGAGGAGCCAGTCTGCCCCTGTTTACACCCTGAAAAATTTGCTTGGAGGACAAATCTGGGGATACTATAATTTTCTCTAACATTGTTGAGAATGACATGCAATAATATTTTACAGACTGGATGAAGGAATAAAGCCTCCTCTCCTCTAATTAAAATTCTGCTTTGAAAGATAATATTAAAGAAAATAATTTTTCAGACAATTATTCGGCGAAATTTGGCTGATTAATCGGTACTGCCAATTAAACGATTAAATATAGTATAATTAAAAGTATACATAAGAACAAAATAAAGCGTTCCCTCCCCCTCCCCCAACATTTTTTTCAACCTCGCGATGACTCTGCATGTAACCCCTCCCCCCCAACCCCTGAAACCGATGGCTAGCTATGCCACTGTGGTATGTCAATCACCTTCTTGACCACACCATTACCGATTTTTTGAAACTTAATGTGAAGAATACATAAAACAAGATAAGTAATCCTGTCAATTCTTAGACTTCTATTCTAGAAATTGTTCGAAACACAGGGCTGTAAAAAACTTATCTTGTCATATACACCTCACACCAACTTTTGTTAAAATTAGAAATGGTGTGAGATTGATCTGACATGGAATTGAATCTGACATTTTGTTACATTTTATACACGTTGGATTCATAAAGACTACCACATTTTTCTAGAACTATTATTTAGACTGTTTTCTCGATGAAACATTCAAGCAGAATCTCTGCTTCAATTATTTGAAGCAGAGAATTTCTTAGTTTAGTGTTTTATTTCCCATAATCATTTGCAGTTTTCTCATTAGTTTTCCCCTCTTTGTTTCAGGTTTTAATGCTGAAAAATGTTTTCAGATCATTTTGATGAATATGAGAAAACTTCATGTACAGAGAGTGATGGATCATACAGTGACCAGATTAATAGTGATGTCGAAGCTGAACTCTATGGCCTGATTCATCACGAGCAAAACGAAGAATTTTCCTTTCAAAGTCCTGACATGAAAATGTTGAATGCTGAGGATAATGCCAACCACAAAGAGCTTCAGCCTTCAGTTTCTAAGCACGGCTCGTTTGCTGCCAATGACAATTCTTTTTTAAAACATTTTAAAAGCTTTGAAACTACGAGCAAAAGTTATTTTTCTACTCTGCAATCGCTTCATGATGTAAGTTCCGAGAACAGTTTTTCTGAAAGACTGGAAAATTCTACATCTAATCACTTCAGTTTTAGTGACACAAATAAAAGAAAAAGAGATTCGTTTGATGTTGATGAGAAAAAAAATCAAAAAAAGTCATTTGTCCCTTCAAAAAATCCTGTTAGTCTTACAAATAATAAAATTCGTCTTGATTCAAGTGACAGTGATGACAGCATTATTATTTTGGAACCTAGTAAAGATTTTACAACAAATTTATCTTCTGCTCATGATACAGTGGAATTGAGTTCAGATGATTCTTCTGATACGGATTTTTTCTCTTCACGCTTAAATTTTGTTGGATCTAATTTGAATTCTACAAGAAGTAAAGCTTCCCCTAGTATGAACAATAATAAAAATATTCCTGGTAAGTGATATTTAGTGCCTTATTGTTTTGAACTGCTGAAGTAGAAGAGGTTAGAACTGGTTGAACCAGTCTCAATTAATTTACTATTTTGATAATATTCAAACCCCTAAAGCAGAATACTGCTAAATTTGGAACTTACATCGCAGTATAGATACTTGAACTGTAAAACAATTCTGTCCAAATGTGAGGGAAAATTCTGGAAATTTTTCGGCAGAAAAGCAGATTTCTGCAATTGGTTTTTATAGCTAAAGATATATTTTGCAGAAACTCGGCACAATTTCTGCAGGTTTCTTCAAATTTTCCTGCAAATTAAGTTTACTAGGCAGAAAATCAAAAAGTCGAATTTTTTGCAACACTTTTTAGATTTACTAGGAATGGGACAAAATGTAGAATTTGCTCAAAGTTATATGTTTAGTCAAAAGATATCTGTAGGATTTCTTCAGGAAATTATCTGTTTTTTTAACCCTAGTCTCCCGGTTTCCCGTTCTTTGCCATTTTCTCCTGTTTTTATAAGTCATTTTTTTAACTCGTAAAAAAAAGCTCAAATTTAGGAATATTTTTTTCAAAAAATTATCAAAATGTTTCAATTTCTTTGCAATAGCTGGCGCTCATTTTACCGTAGCTCATTTTACGAAATTTTCTACACGTGCACGCTCGACAAAGCATGTGCTTTTTCAAAAATTTGCATCTATGGTATTAGATTTCAATCCTTTTGCATCTTGTAAAGATTTCAATTTTTTGAGAGTTGATAGTTATTTTACTATGTACTGTTATGTATCCATTTATTTTATTTATTTATTTATTTTTGACTATTTATTTTTTATTTACTCTTTATTTATCATGTATCAAATTTTAAGCAAATTCACTCTTCATTTTTTCATTTTTGTATTTTTATATCTATGTTTACTAGTTAGCTTAAATATTAAACAAAAAAAAAAACATTAATAATAATCAATAAAATAACTCCTATTTCATTTTAAATTTCAAAGCATAATACCGTAATCGTACAGTAGCAGGCTTGGAGTAATCGCCGATTACATAATCATAATCTGTGTAATCGATTACAATTTTTTGTAATCGTAATCATAATCATAATTTGGAAATGAGACTCTCGTAATCGTGTAATCGTAATTTTAATCAAGCATTTCTTGTGTAATCGTAATTGTAATCTAACTTTAAATAATCGTAATTTGGCCTTGTAATCGTGTAATCCAGACTTGCTGAAAGTGAAAGCTTTTTAGTTGCGTTTCTACAATGTTATGGGAAAAAGATAAGGATTCTATCTGTGCCCTCGAGAAAAAGCACTCCAAGGAAGGAGCGTGTTCTTTGTCTTGAAGGTCCCGGTTCAATGCAAGCTTCAGAAAGACAGCAAACTGTTTCGTGCTCGTTAAGAGAGTCATAAAGCGAGCCCTGAAGTAAGTGCTTTGCAACCTCAGGCGCATATGACCAGACCGTCCCTCCTGATTTTTAGGATGGGTCATAAATTTTCCCTTTCATCAGCTGTCAATGATAGCTACATTCGGCTTAACAGGACTCTATACTCAGGGCCCTCTGAACCAATGTTTCCCAACCTTTTTGATCTCATCGCCCCCTTCAAGGCACTGAATGCCACCTATCCGTCCCCCCCCCCTTTTCTTCCTCGAAAAAACCATAGGTTGGCGCAAGTGAACATCGCGAATTTATTAAAAATATAAATACGTAACTTTCATTTGAAGTAAAATGTACGCAGTAAAGCAATTATAACCAATCAATTATAACTAAAAATATTAATTAATGAATAAAATACCTTTATTTCTTTTCTTTCACAAAGCGAACTGATATTGCATTTGAAGGGTAACATTAAACTAAGATCATTGACGTACTTTTCAAAAAACAGAAGTACATTTTTCAAGAAATTATTTTCTTTTCTACCTTGAAATCTGGGGGAATTAAAATCATTGAAAGCTAAAAATTTGAAGAAAAATAAGTTTAAAATCTGTTACTCCAGTCCAGATTGGGAACCACTACTCTAAACAGTTGCATGGTTTTTAATTTTTTCCCTTTTTCTTTCATTAGCGAAAGAGGAGGAAATTTTGCAAAAGAAGAGGGAATTTGCAACTGTGCTTTAGTTATCATTTAATATACACTGGCGGAAAAAAATCCCAACACCAAGAAAGACTTGTGTTAGATAAACGAAATTTGGTAGGCGTGTTTATACGACTGAAATATGACATCGATTGAAATTTCGCGTTGCGCGCATAAGTGTGGCGCAGCTGGCGTCACTCAGAACATGCAAATAAGGCTTGTTTTAAAAGCGTGTTGTGAAGCTCGTGTGCATTATTTTTCCGTGAAATTTGACAAATTGCGTTCATGTTAGCTAGGAATGCCTTTAAGAAGACGAAAAAACCATCATCAACAGCTCACCGAGTTTTTTAAACGAGGTCGTACAATTTGGATACGAGAAGGTAGATTTTCATTTCGCGATATTGCAGAAAGACTTGGTAGGAATATTTCCACCGTGAATGATTATTGAAAGCTATAGTCAAGGGGTGGTACTACCTCAAGAAGAGCGAATTCCGAGCTGCCACGTGGCACGACTGAGAAGAAAGATCGCCAAATCCTGCGTACGGCTGTGGCCCATCGTACTCCCTCTGCGGCTAACATTCGAGCTGCAGTTGGTACCGTTGTGACCCAAAGAATGGTACGAGATCACTTACTTCAAGGACAGCTCTGAACCAGTTAGCCTGGAGCCGGTATTCCATTGACTGCAAACCGTTGCCGTTTGCGACAACAGCGGTTTCAAGACAGAGCTCACTGGAGGTCGGAGTGGAGATCTGTTGTACTTTTTGATGAAAACAGATTCTGCCTTAGTGCCAGTGGTGGCTGTATATTAGTCAGAAGGAGGTCAGGGGACCGCCTGCATCCAAGCGGTCTACGGCCTAGACACACGAGACCCACACCTGGAGTTATGGCCTCTGGAGCAATTTCCTACGACAGCAGGGGCATTCTTGTGGTTAGCCCAAACTCACTGACTGAAAATTTGTCGTCAGTCTTGTAATTTAACCAGTAGTACAGCCCTTCATGAGTAGCATTCAAGCGGTCATTTTCCAACAGGATAGCGCTCGCCCTCACATCGCTTCTGTAACGCAATGTACTCTACAGAGTGCTGACATGTTACCATGACCAGCAAAATCACCAAGTATGTCTCCAATTGATAACGTATGGGATATCATGGTACGGTACCTCGAGCATCATCCACAGTCAGCAATGACGGTCCTCGTATTGATTGACACAACAAGTGCACAAAGCATGGAACTCCATACTACAAAGTGACATTCGTCACCTGTATGACATAATGCATGCACGCCTGCAGGCTTGCCTTCAAAATTCTGGAGGTTACACCTTCTACTAAATTAACATAATTTCACATTTGCACAGCATTTTCTTGGTCTTAAATTAGCCAGTGATCTTGTACATTTAATCAATTAAACATGTTAACTAGACAATTGCAGTACCCGAATTTCATTACTCTACAGAAATTTTTTCTTGGTGTTGGGATTTTTTTTTCCAGCCAGTGTATATTTGAAATACAGCACTCTGGTGACTTTTTTTTTTTAAATATTTTTACACATAATTTAATCTTAAGTTTATGCTTTACACTTCAATGCTGATGTTATTTTTAATTATTAAGTATGTTAAAGATGAAAAAATTGTGTATTTACAGATTTTTAAAACATTGCTTATGAGTAAGATTAAACGCCTATGATTTATTTTTAAGTAATACTTATCTTTTTGTGCTTTGAATAATTTCAATATTTTTTATATTTATGTTCATTATTTTAATTTCATGGTTTTAGTGGCAATAATTACATTTCAGTATACTTAAGAAAATGTGACATAAAATATTATTATAAAATGGTCATACACACCCCCCAAAATAAATTAATAAATCCTCAAGTTAAGATTATACATTAGTTGCAATCATCTTATAATATTAGTGGATCAAAAATCCTAATTCTTAGCTATGACACTGTGTTCCCGAATGAGCATTATATATGTTGTATACATTATATATATTTAATACCCCCTGCAATGAGAAACACATTTTATGATTTGCACAACCCTTTGCAATCTTGCTCTCATTGCAACAAAAATTTTATCCATGCATTAGGTATGAAAAATGTTAAATTTTATAAGAATATTATATTTGAGAATTTTATTATTCTAATGCTAATTACATTAAGACAATTTATAAATTGCAATTTTATAGTTTTCCTGATAATAATTTTTTACCAGAATAAATAGATGGTAATATACAAAAATATTATAAAATATTACAAATTTTTATAAAAATATTACTCGCTGTGCAATTGTGTATAATATTTTTAAGAAGGTTTAAATTTTACATGTATCGTTTCCTCCCACTTAACTGATAAGGTATAAAATTAGCGAACCAAAACTTGACACCTCCCCCTTTCAAAACTTCTGGATCCTCCTCTATATATGTATATTTCTCACAAATCTGTAATCGTGTAATCGAAATCGTAATCGGCAGATAATAATCGAAATCGATTACGTTCTTTTACGTAATCTAAACGTTGCTGTAATCGTAATAGCGATTTGGCAGAGGGTTGTAATCGTAACCGTAATTGTAATCTCCAATTTTTCACGCTCGTAATCATAATCGTAATCGATTACGTTTTCTCGTAATTGACTCCAAGCCTGGTAGTGATTATTTTATTGCATTATAATTTATTCGCAACTCCAACGAAGTATAGGTATGGGGCGCTACGGCCACTTTCTATGAATGGTAAACAAACGCAGGCCGTAACGAGTAAATTGCTTCTACGCTTAATGAATGATAGTAATTTTTTGTTCGTATGCAATATTTTTTTTGTTTTGAAATGAATTTGTTAAGTGCATATTCTGGTCTATATAAAAGAAGATGCGAAATCAAGAAATATACATAAACATTAGAATTTAATGCAAATCATATAGTATCCCATTCTTCTTTGCGAGTCCCCCCTCCCCCTCTCAACCCCTTATTTTTTTCTTTGAATCAAAATATGCTACAAACGATTATTTTAGAGTTTATGCAGACGCTATAAAAAGTAATTGCTCGGAAAACCGTTGTAGAAATTCTTTTTCAATAATGCACTCTGTTGGTATTCTGTGAAATGCTAAAAATGAACTGTTCTGTAAGAAATCTGTCAGGGAAAAGGCTTAATAATAATTTAGAATTTCATTTTAAATTTCGCCGATGTTTTAACTGAGAATTATTTTTCAAATTAAAATCTATGAAAAATGTAATCAACTAGAATTTTCAAGATTGCATTAAATTTTAAAATGTAAAATTTTAACGAGAAGTTCTAAGAAAAATTTGATCGTTAATAACTCTGATCGTGTTCTAAAAAAAAGATTTTTTTCAAAGTAATGACACTCACTTGTTATAAAAATCCAAGTGGTAATCTACAATTATTAACCTTGCTTAGAATTGCATCCACAATCTCAGTGAAGCAAAAAGAAAACATTCTACAGCTGCCACTCAAAAGGAATGCAATATGTTTTGCCTATAGAAGTTTTGTAAATCACCGCAAGGTAGCGTATTCGACCTTTAGAATTGCGAATTTCAGTTGAGATTGCTGGCAAAATCTTGAGTGAGAAATTTTAATTTTTAATTTATCGTTTACTGGTTGGAAGTTTATTGCTGTTCATTGTTTTCATTATTATTATGAAGAATTTATATGTCGATGTATTCTTCGAGTCATAAAATTTCTATGACTCGAAAAAGTGATTAAGAAAAATTGAGATTTTCCATTTTTTTTTTAAGTTTCATTTAAATGGTCAACTGTTGGATATCATATTGTACCTTATACGGCAATGGCACGAACAAAGGGAAAGATGTAAATGTAAGTAAAGAAGTAAATGTTTCCTTCTTGTTTATCTCAAGAAAAATTATCATATTTCTAAGGTAATTTCGAATTTTTTTATTGCAAAAATTTAAGTAATTTATCCCAACTTTTTCTCATCAAAAGAGTTTTAGAATGATTTAATTAGTAATAGATAAAAATCTTCCTCTGCTTATGTTCATGTGATTTTGATTCAAAACTTAATGTTTTTCGAAAATTAAGTTTAATATTTATTTACCTTTTGACTAAAATACCTTTTAAAACACTTTTCATAAGGAGAAAAAATCCACTTTTTATTTAACTTTCACTTTTAAACTCAGTTTTGAAATCTTACTTAAAAAATAAAATAATCTCAGGTTTCATAGTA